>JAIPRL010012964.1:0-11275 GCA_025469235.1 Pemphigus obesinymphae
ATAAAAATTAAAACAAACATTGCGTTCCTTGCGTTCCTTGATAAATAAATTAAGGGGTACGCTGTTCAACATGAAAAAAATGAAGAGTAGCTCCGTCCCCCTGCGTCCCTCCCCAAATCCACCACTGTGTAAGCAGCTATAGTAGGTATACTTCATAATTTTTTATTATGGTAAATCCAAAATTTGTAACTTAATATTTATAGGTTTTTATATTATACATATTTGTAGGTACTATACAATAGCGGCTCGTATTAAGGAGTACTGACGCACGTGCACCACCTAAAATTACGATAAATTAGCGTATATATATAAACATATATATAAAATTATTATTTATTTATTGCTGTTTTAATAATTGTCGGACCTATGAATATTATTATTGTACATATTATCACGCATCGCATCGCCGTATTGCTGGTTGCTGTTCAGCGGCCGATGCGTGGTATTCCATCACTAGCACTGTCGCGAGGCTACAGCAGCGCTTTCCCTTGCACACACTTAAAAAATGCATGTATGTTGCGCAGTTTACACACGCACAGTTTTATTTTATTCCCTATCTGGCGAAAAATACACCGTGTAAATTATATTGCATAGCACAAAACACTAGTTTGAACCACCAACTATGTATATCTAACTATATATTATATATATACTAATATATTCTGCGGTCGTATGTCGTAACGACATTTGTCGTTTGATGCAGTTATTATACACCCATTTTCAGATGTTTTCAGGATATCACTTATCTAGGTTATATAGGCGTAAAATAAATTGAATTATGTTTTATATGAATGTAGACATGACAAAATAGATATGTATGTCAACAACAATACGAATTTTAGTCCGATATGCGCATCCCCACTTTTTCCCATAATATATTAGGTTCTCCGATTTTTATTCAATTCTGTGGTCATAGCTTGGAAATGTATGCTTCATATATGACGTAATCAATGAAAGGCGGAGCACTAATTACATGGTAAAAGTGGGGATACTTCATAGAGATGTGCGTATCACAATGTCGCTGACATACCTATATATTTTGTCATGAATGTAGGTATGTTCTTAATAAAATGAATGACATCACGTTCATTAGTACAGAACCTACCTATTATATCGACATTTTAGAGAAAATAACATAATATAATATTGTTAATATATTTGTTATTAATCCGTAGTATTTTTTGGTTGTACACCACCAAATATTTCACCCACGAGCCGCTACTGGTTATATACTATATTATATTTTATTATAGGTATCTGTATATTTTGTTCTATAATTTATTACTATTAAATTGAATCGCTAATTGTAACTTATCTTGTAAGTATTGTTTTATCTGCATATATTAAATGAAATAAAATTTTGGATATATGATAATATAATTAAAAAATGGGTCAAAATGAAGTTACAAATTCCGGATTTATGGTTACGAAAAATTACAAATTGTACCTATTTACTTTATAATTATCTGCAACATGTTTTTTGAGAACGAATTTTTAGTTTGTAGTTACAGGGAAAGTAATTTTCTATATGTCCTAAAACATTTGATCTCACATTTTCTCCATAGATAATACCTTAGATACTGATGATCTTGTGACAAAATAATATCCATATCACCCCTCAGGAAATGGTTCTAGTTACGCCACTGACGACAACGTTAAACTGAAATATTTTAATATAATTTTCATTAATGTATTCGCAATGTTGTGTAGTATATGATTAATATGTAAATAAATATTGTGAAAATAAAATTAATTAATTAAATATATTTAAAATAATATGTACATTGTACACAACATATAACATTAAAACATAACTTTAATCGAATAAAATATATTCAGTTAATTATTTGTGTTATTTTATATATAATGAAATAAAAAATTTAATTAAGAGGAATGTATAATGAAGTTATATATAGAAAATTTTTAGGACATTTAATAAAAGATGAAAATCGAATGATTGAAAATTGTTTAAATATATTTTGAGAGATGCACGTTTCTGGGAAATTGAATAGTTTAACTAGTCTTATAACTCTACTAATAATAACTTAATCAAAAATGTAGATAATTTTTTTAATTTTCTGTAGACGCTATTTTAGACTATAACAATTTAGTTTCCTAGAAATGTGTCTCTCAAACCATGTTTCACGCGTGAAAAACTGGTATTATAACATTTTCTGAAGATGACGTGATACTCACATTTGTTAACAAATAATTACAATAAAAATTAAAAAGTAATAAAACACAAAATTTGAGGTGTTCTTTTTTTTCAATGAAAAACTTTATTCAAAGTCACCCGAAACAATTTTAACTTTAATTTTTTTTTTTTAAATAATAGGCGTCTAAGTCATCCCATTTTTCAGTCCAACAAAGGTCAACTTATTAAAAAGTTGGCTTTTTATTTATTTACAGTTTGTTTCTTTACGATCTTATTCTAAAACATAAAGATTAAAAAACTTTTTTCTATAATTTTACAATAAATATTGAGAACGATTTAAAAACAAAAACTGTTTGAAGTCACCCCGTTTACAGTACTCATTTTATTATTCAATATTCATTGTTACTCATTGTTATTCATTCAATAATAATATTGTTAAATAATTTAGTTCAACGCTAAATTAAATAATTTGGTTCGATACTAAAATTTTAAGTTTATTCTATCCCTGACTAAAAACTACATATTTTATAAGTATTTAATCATTTTTTTAGTGTATATTGATTGGTGCTGTACTACTTCAAATGACACCAATTGAAACAGTTTGTCTTGATTATATGATAGCCAATGAAATTAATGAAGACGGTAATCTTTTACCCTTCTCAAATCATAGACGTTTTGGTTAATGAACACCAAATGTATAGATATTAGATATAATATACAGAGTGCATCTTATTCACTGTCCCTTAAAATCAGTGTGTATGACTTCCTGTTGTTTTTATTTTTTTGTAAAAATTTAAAAATTCCATGCACAACATAAGATGCATTCTATACATAACTAATTATTTTTACATTGTTTAATATATAATATCTCTTATTCGGCTAATTAATTATTTTAATAATTTTTGGGTTATTCAATATGTGACAAAGGTACATTGTTTAAAAAAATTAGTTTTCAATTCTTGATACTCCAAAAAGTACTTTATTATTTGGGTGACCTCTACTATCTCTATTTTTTTAAGAGGATGTCGAGTTTTTGATGGGGTTCTGTATTGGCAATTTTAAAAATATTTTTTAAAAAAATGAAAATCCAACAATTAAAATATATATTTAAAGTAATTTAAAAATAGTCTTGTCAATATTGTTTTTTTTTTATTGTGCAATCATAATTTTTGATAAAAAAAAAAACATTTTTATCAACTTACAAACATGTTAGAAATATTAAATAAAATACCAATTATATCTAATAACATTATCTAGTATCCTACGTAGCCAATTTTTGATGCATACATTTTACACAAAAAGGCTAAGTAAAGCACTAGATAATGTTGTTAACTATAATTGGTTTTTTAATTCATATTTCTAACATGTTTGTAAGTCGATAAAAATCAGAATATTTTTCATTGAAAATGTGTATGTATGATGTCCTCTTAAATAATCTAGATGGTAAAAAAGAATCACCATTTATTTGTTCAAATTTGAACATTACAAATTTAAAATTAAATTCGTTCAACTATTTTACTAGTGATGAGCTTACACTTATTTTCCATATTATAAATCTCCAACAATACTTATGCAGTGCACACCTAAAAATTTAAAAGTTTTGTAGTTTTTTATAGCTGAAAAATAACATGGAATTCAATCAGTTGTTTTCATTTATAGTATAAGACTTATACTATATCGACTATCTACAAAACTTCAGAAAGAATAATAGTAGTTTTTGCATTGAAACAATGTAATAATATAAAAATATATATTTTTGATAACAATGTTTTAATTAAAAGATAAATCTCTTATGTAATATATTGGATATACTGCTAATTATTAAATTATTTGTAAAAGTTATATCTTACTTATATTATTGTTTTTATGTATACTTGTTTTAATGTTATTTTTATAGACTTAATATATAATAAAATAGTCATTTCATTTAATAGAAAATATTATATTTCCTATTGAACATTTATAATTTAATATAAATGTATTATTTGTATACTTTAAAAATTTATATTTATTAAAAATAAATATCCAGATTAAAATGTTTATTTTATCTTTTTAAAAATAAAATTGTAATTTAGTTTTATTATATTACTGAATTACTAAGTGTAGTTTAATTTTATACCTCTATTCGTATAGATATTAAATATCGCGTTTCCTCAAATGATCCTTGAACCAAACTTGTATCTAGAGCTTTCAAAAATATGTGTTTTACGAAATATCTTATCTAAAGCTTTCTGCATTTTTGTAAAGTACCTAACTTTACAAGGTATCTACCTATTTATATGAGCTTAAAAATAAGTTAATTTTTCAAAGTATGAGAAAATAAAAATATGCCAAAATAACCTTAAAACACACAAATCAAATAAAATAAATAATTAAAAGGAATAAAATAGTTTAAAAAAAAAAAACAACAAAAATAGGTAGATAGGAAAAAGGCTTAGAAATGCATGAAATTAATTTTAGTTTTTTGCATCATTTTGTAACATTTGTGTCCACAAACCTTTATATTGATAAAAGAACTCTGATTATTCCGACTGAAACATTTTTTTCTTCAATACACATTTTATACATAAACTACCTGTTATATCATCTCCATCTTACCGAGCACTTATTAAGTGTAAATTAAATATGCGTGTTAACTGTTATTTGATTATTTTTCTTATATTTTGTTTTAAATAATTATGCCTGATACAAAATTTCAATACATAGAATGCTTGAAATAAACTATAACATTTCGAGGCATCTATATTATGTATTCCAAAAACGAATCCCAACAACAAATTTGGATTAATTGCGGTAAACAATGAAACAATTTTATAAAGAACATTATTAAATAAAACTTATTTGTACAAATTTATAGAAAATATAAAACTATTATCATTAGATAAATCCCAATTATACAACAAGTCACATACGTGGAGATTAACAATGGGTAGTTCAAAACTATTTTATAGAGGTAGTAGATTAAAATGTGAAGTTTCGAAAATGTCACACTTTGGTATTTATGAATGTTCATTTCAAGGTCCATAGATTTACACTAAGAAACAATATTATGAAGACAATCAGCGATTGAGTCAACTTGTAGGTATATTTTTAAATCATCAGCAAAAGCTTGCTATATTTTAAAACATAATATAAGAAAGAAGCCCTTGAAAAGTGACCACCTTGAGAAACATCTGTTTGCCAAAACAATTCTTAGCCCCTGTGACTATCACTCTGTCCAATATGAGGTATAAGATTAAGAGGCCGCAACACCAACGAAAAATCAACCTAAAAACGTGACAAAACTGTTTGACTTTGAAAAGTAGGATTTCAATTCTGAAAACTGTTTTGAATTCATCAGTTTGCCTTCTAGGGATCGATCGAGGCGTTTATTTTTATTTCATTTTTTAGTCGTGTTATTTATCATTAAAAATCACAATTTTTAAACATTGATTATATTTTAATCTGTAATAATAAAGAAGAATGACTAGAAGACAGGCCGACCCATTCAAATCTGTTTACAGATTGTAAATCCGACTTTCTATAGTTCCACAATTTTGTCACGCTTATTGGTATTTTAGGTGGAAGTTTCGTGATTACACAACAATAAAAAGTGATACAGGTACGGGACTATTTTTAGATTAATTTTAAAATGTACATAATATTTCTAAATTTTTAGATTTTTATTTTTCATAATATTTCTTAAAAATTACCTATACAGAACCCCTTAAAAATCACAGGTGTTGCGGCCTCTTAAAAATGGTGACCACGATAAATATTAACACAGCATCGTTATAAGGTACTCTGTATTTGTATTGTGTAAAAATGATATTAATTATCTATATATAATCTTATCCCTATGGGTTAATAGGTGCTGCGTAATAATGCTTATAAAATATACAAAATAATAATTAGAATATAATTTGATACAAAATAATACAATAATAACATTTGCGGTAAAAATGAGTAGGTACTATTGAAATAAGTAATCCGGTAATTAATAAATAACTACATGTATACATACAGGTATATATGTATATATATATATATATATATATATATTATGTATGTATAACTTAAAAAATTTTGTTAGTAACTTACGAACTAAAGACAAATACAAGGCAAGATGTATGTACAAGATTATTACGATTGATTCACGGGACCATTAGGCATATCTGAGACGCAAACTGCCAAATCTTGTAATCGAATTTAGGTACATGACAATGTGAATTATAAACTGCAATGAAGTCTTCACGTGGATGTAGGTTTATAATACTGTAAACTTTACAACATTGCATATATTTACAATATGTTATTACTTTACAATGTAAAGTATCAACTTTACCGGCGGTAAACACCATCACGCACGTTACGTCGTAACGGTTGATCGCAGACTAGCGATGGGTGGTAGGGTGGTAGGTATATGATACCGGTGGGGTCGGTGGCCGATTCCGGCGACATTCAAAAGTCCATCACTAATTAGATGACCGTATTGATAGTGGTGAGTACCTACCAGATGTTATGTAACATTACTCCCCTCTTGAAAGACGTAAGATTAATAGTTCAGAAGTCTTATTTCAACAATGGTGATACGAATTCTTATATTTAATCCTTGAAAGATGAATTTTGCGATGCCCAGTTGTTAATGAGATCACGTGTCTTACAATAATGATTTTTTTTTAAAAAAAAAATTTTTTTTTGATGTAAGATGTGCACATTATTTATTTATTTATTTATTATTATTATTATTTTTTTTTTTTTTGTGAAAAAGAAATAATAATGGGATAGTAGGAACAAGATATTCAGTGTCAATTGGCCGAACAGCTAATTTTACTACAGGACGTGTTATACTATCGTCCATGGTACGCACTGTGACGGCTCGAACTATTCTGTCCTTGCCTGGGTGGATTTTACCAACACGTCAAAGTTTCCATTGTGTGAGAGGTAGGTTTGAATTATTGATTAAAACTAGGTTTTCCACTTCAATATTGGATTGACGTGTCCACTTGACCCGAGCCTGCAACGTTGTTAGGTATTCATTGGACCATTGTTTCCAAAAGGTTTGGTGTAGTCACCGAAAAAGTTCCTATCGATGGAGACGTTTTTTTGAAAAGTCCGTCAGATCTTCCTCTGGTAAATCAACTAATGCTCGAACAATGAGAAAATGGCTGGACATCAATGACTGAAAATCATTGGGATCTGCCAATAGTGCAGTCATTGGGCATAAATTTAGAATCGCTTCAATCCGAGTGGCTAATATTGCTAATTCTTCAAAAGTGAGATGTTGAACACTGAAGACTCGTTTTAGATGATATTTGGTAGATTTCACCGATACCTTCCACAGGTCACCAAAATGGGAAGTTGCGGGAGGATTGAAATTTGAGCTAATGGCAATATAAACAATTGTAGTAACTGACAATAGGCCCCTTTAAAGTTAATGCCACAGCCCGTATAGATATCGGATGGAATGCCCCTACGGGATACAACTCGTTGTAATGAGGCTAAAAAGGCAATTTTTAAATTGGCTAAAAAAAACAAAGGCTAAAATAGAAGAAATTTGAGTTATTCCCACATGTAAATAGACTAAATGATAGTGACGTATTAGCAATATTGTTAGTGTTGAAATCTTCGGTATCAAAATTGGGCACTGCGTCTCAAAAGATATCATGAAATTTTGAAGACAACTACGAACACAAATAATATCATTTTCGTCCAAAAATGGGGTAAATCGCGCTATCGAGCGTGGTGAAATTTTAGTTTCTTTGGACTGAATCGCCTGTGCTAGATTTAAGAAATATCGTTTCTGAGTGTTTCGAATGACTGAATCCAAAGCTTAATCTAATTTGTCACGTAAAAATGGTCCGGTATTTACAGATAACCGTCTAGTATGACAAGAAAAGCATATTATATATGCAGTTACTCTTTGCAATCGAGTTAATGTCGAAAATCTATTGTACCACTCGGATTCATCATCCACTATTGTGACGGAATATATGGTTTCACTGGTTTAATTTTGAACTTCCGGTAGCTCTGACGTTGGAATTGTGTCATATCGATGATCTGGCCAATCAGACGTTGATTGTCGTAAGAATAATGGCCCCTACCGATACCGTATGAGTAGTCAGTTGAGATGGCAGCAGACCATAGAAACGCAATCGGCTGTGTTCAATAATAAGGGAATATTCAATATAGTGCCACTGACACGACGGTATCAATCCTTTATTTTAGCCAGACGATTTGTGAAGAAAACCTTTAATATTGATTGCTGTGTTGTTAACCATGACAGGACTATCTGTGAATCAGTCCAGGCATATATTTCAGCAATGGTTAAGATATCATTCAAGGTTACCACTAAATTGTGTAGAGTTTATGCTAGCAATAGTGTGCCACATAGTTCCAGTCGTGGAATTGATAGCCACTTTTCGCTACTCTCTGTCTTTAAAGGTGCACCTTTAGATTTAACTGTTATTAAACATACTGAAATTTATCCATCTTCATATATTAAACAAATATATATTACCGGGACATAACCTATTTCTGAAGCGTCAGCAAACCCAAGTAATTGAACCGAAGCTAGATTAGATGTAGAGATATGACGGCGTATTTAAATATGGGATACTAGAGGCAACTCTGTTGAAAACTTTTACCAAATAATTGCCAATGACCTCGGTAATATTTCATCCCATTCTAACCTGTATTACCAAAGGGTTTGCATAAAACATTTCACCCAAAATGTGATGGGTGCCAACGCTCCAAGAGGATCATAGAGTTTAGCTATAGCTGACAATACTGTCCTCTTGGTCCACCTATTATTTACCGTAAAAACATGGTAAGTGAACAAATCGTGAATCGGGTCCCAATGCATTCCCAAAATGTTTAGTGACAAATCCTCTTTGGGGTCAAAGGAAATTGAAGTGGCTCGATCCTAAATTTGTTACATCAACTTGCTACAGTTGGATGACCATTTTTTTTAGCACAAACCCAGCTCTGTTTTAACAACTGTATTAACTCAGTGCGGCAACGTAACACACCAGATAGCTCGTTATGATCTGTAATAATATCATCAACATGAGTTTATGTGGTGAATATTTTATCAGCATAAGCATAACGATGACCTTTCTCCTTTTATAATCGGTGTAGAACCCATATTGCTTGAAATGGGGACGATGAAACACCATACGTAACTGTATTTAATTCGAGTTCCTTAAGTTCTTCTGATGGACTGTGGTGTCATACGATTCGTTGATAAAGGCGATCTTGTTTATTGACTCGAACTTGCCGAATTTTTTATGATGTATACATATGTCAGCCACGAATATATAATTTAAAAACCGACATCAATGTGCAGTTGAGCAATATCGAGTTATAACTTGGGTCCCACGTATTACAACTCGTTCAACGATTTTCCTGACGTAGTTCTTACTGAAGTATCAAACATTATACGAAGTTTCATTTGTGTCTCGGTTCGCAACAATTGCGTGGTGGGGGATATAGTACTTACCTACACCAGAGAAAACCTGCATGTGACCTAGCCGTACATAATCGCTCATAAATTTATGATATTCTTCGTACAACAAGGTCTCGCGTTGAAGTTTGCGTTCTAAATTATAAAAACAACGAGATATTTCTGGCAAGCGGGAGTCTCCGAATTTAGAAGTGTCGTCACGAAATGGTAAAGCCACTGAAAAACGCGACCACTCGAGTCGCGAGTGATAGTTCATAGGAAATATTCTTCGCATATTTTATCATCTGTAAATCCTACTACTGGAGATGAGGGTTCGTCGGTTTCCCAGCATTTACTGATCAAATGGCTGATAGAAGATTCGGTAGTTAATAATAATGAGACAAGCGAAGTTGACAGGGTTCTCAGAACTATATACATTTAAAAAATAAATTTGGGTTTTTTAAATTTTTGTCTTGTGATTTTGCATGATATTAATATTATTAAAAATCAAAATGTTATAACATACAAAACAACAAATAACTATATTTTAGTAATTATTTAACGAACAATTTAAGGAAAATAAAAATAAAATATATATGGTAAGAGTTAGGTAAAACAATACATGAGTGTATAAAATAGTGAGCCCACTATGCAATTTTCAAAACCTGGTACCTATGTTACTCACTCGGGTTGAACCGCATATATATAGATATTGACTATTGTTTGCATTCGGTCATTATTTTTCAATACAACGTTCTCATGCTTAGATTTCATTGAATTTCGAAAAGCAATAATAAAACTGTTGTAATTTTTCTTTACAAAAAAATGAACGGAAAAAAACCCAAGTTAAAATAACTGTCCTTCAGGCGCCTGTACTTTATTATAAGCATTTTGCAGAATTTTCAAAATTTACAAAGATACTAGTAGGTACTATCTAGTAGTATAAAGTAAATACTGTTTAACTGAAAGTTAAGAATGTTTACACGGGAAAATTTTTCTGATTCTAGATACTCCATGACTTGGGTTTTAGTGCAGTGCACTTGTAACTCTAAAAAATGCCAACGCTTATGCTTGGGTGATCATATTTAAAAATTTGGTAAACTAGATAAAAAAATCACTTTCGAAAACAGCACGTAGTAAAAAGTAAAAATTATAAAAAAAAAAAACGGTACACTACCTTTAAATAAAAACCTCGATGAAATACGCGTAGGTATACTTGTATTACTTTAAATTTTTTGGGTAGGAGTCTGTAGGTGTTTTAGAGTAAAGAGCTTTTTTGATGACAAAATTGGTTGTAATTGATAGGTATCTTAAAGTGATTTTTTCTCAAGATCTTTTTTAAGTTTCTCAATAGATCTCTTAAGCATAGGTGAAGAAAACTATACTTTTTGTAACTCAAATATTTTATAAACACAGAGAAAATAAATTAAGTTATCATGATTACCTATTTTTTAACAGTGGCGTATTTACGGGGGGTGGGGATTTTGGGGATAGATCCCCCCCTTGCACTTCAACTTTTAATTTTTTTATGGAAATATATAGTGAAATGAAAAAATGTATGCCTAAGGGAGGGATAATATATATTTCCATAAAAATAAAAATAAAAATCATAAAATGATATAATTCATAATACCTGTGTTACTATAGATAATAAAGAAATGGATTTCCATTCAATCGATTTATTTATAGAATATAGA
>JAIPRL010012965.1:0-11275 GCA_025469235.1 Pemphigus obesinymphae
ATTATTACATTTTATTTTATTATATTTCTTTATTTTTATTTTTTTATTATTAAAAAAAATTACCGACTATATATAATTAAATTGTTGATGTATCTTGTATCTTTTTGCATAAAAAGATACATGATACTGGAAAAAAATGTATCTAGATACAAGATATAAGATACTTTCAGAATATGTATCATGATACAAGATACAAGATACAATTGTATCTTTGATACGTATCAAAGATACATGTATCTATGATACTGCCCAACCCTGTATATAGGTAATATAACACGTCTTTTTAGCTGACAATATAATCATTGATGTTACAAAAAATATATATGTATGTACGAAACTTAAATAAAAGACTAGGAAAAACTCATAGAGCTAATGGGTATTTATTATATGTATGCTCCCCCCCCCCCAAACAAAAATATGAATTTTTTTGCTATTTGGAATATTTAATTAATATTTCAATTATTTGACGACTTACCGTATTAAACTTTTCAAAATTTTAAACTAATAAAAAATACAATTTATTGCCAAAAACTCAATGCAGAATTAGAATACCGCTTAAAAAACTTAGATCGTATATAACGTTTCCTATAATTATAGAACGGTGTTTAAATGTGTTTAGTATTGTATACAAATTTCAGATCTTAAATTCAAAATTCTAGCCGCCCAAAAATCGATGTAAACAATATTTAAAAACGGATTAATTTTTGAATGTGATGAAGAAGAAGTAAATATTAATTGTAGATACTATTATGGATTTCTTTAGCTAATAAAAAATCACTGGTTGATCGTTTAAAGAAAAAATGTATATTGGATCCAAAAAATGTGAAAAGTAGTATTTCATATATATTATATTATATAATAGCCACGAATATAAAATTAATGTCAATAAAATTTTGGAAAATTGCAATAACTATTGAAAGGTATAAAATGTATACGTTGGAGCCTGTGAGTAGAGGTAAATAGTAAAATCTGTATTTACGCATGCGCAGTAATTGCAATGTTACTATAGAAATATGACAAAAGTATGATGGGTGGTGTGGTATTTGATTGTCCTTACTTAAATTGTTTATTCCGTTGTTTTCTTGATTATATTGGTATTGATTTTTCTTCTACAGCCGTGGTTTTCACAGCCAAAGTTATTTTTGATTTTGAGATATTTTTTAGTTAAATCAATTACTCTTTCTAATGTTAAGTCAGTCTCCAACATAAATTTTTCCTGTAATTTTTTATAATAAACACCAGCTCTACTATATAGAATCTCTGATGAGACGGTCTTTTATCGCCCCAAAGTTACAGTTCTCGTTTAATTTTCTTAGTGCTCATAGATACTCGCCGAAAGTTTCGTCTACTTTCTATTCAGGAATGTTAAATTTGTAAGCCTCAACACATTCATTAATGTTTTTGTTTTTAAAATACATCAAAGTGTTCAATTACATAATCAAGTTCTGTTTCCTCTTTTGCTGTCTCAAAAGTATCAGAAACATCTTTAGCATCCTCCCTAATAATATGTAAAGAGCTTTCTAATTGTTCATGTTTTTTCTTTTTCAATATTCCAACAACCACTCTGTAGATGTTGAAATTTTTTGTTCATTTTGGACATTCAACATGCGCCTCGTGGATATTAGTTCATTGGACGGTTTTAAATTATCCATTATTATTTAATTGATCCGTACGATTAATAATTCACAATAACACTGACCAACAGTTTTTTGGTACCTTATTTAAATTGAAACATAAAATATTTTAGTTTAATAATAATAATATTATTATTATTATTATTATTATGAATTATCTTTTATAATACAAGAGACGAGAGTGAACTAACTTCATGATCACAATATACGTAATAGATGTATCTTAACCTAGAAAGTAATAACACTCATCAATGCCAACTATTATCACATGTACCTACCTATATTCATTTTTTTCTGAACTCAAATAAGCCATATAGACAATACAATTCAATTATTAAGATAAAAAAGTTTTAAAAACATGTAATATCTAGGAGACAAAACGAAATGTGTAAACTCTCTGAGATACTGTATATGTACGCCAGTTGTACCTCAACAATGTTTGTCTTTTACTCCCATGAAATGTCAATTAGTAGGTACCTACCTATTTTTGGAGATTCTCCACCTGTTAACTACAAATGTATATTATATGAAAATATAAAACATTTCTTTATCGATCATAAAATCGTTTCTAAAATCCGTAATTGAACTTACGGTATGAAAAAGAAAAATGATTCCTATATAATATTGCACGATGAACGATGTTACGATTAATTTATTAATCTTTAAGTCCATGTTATCTACTTTTCTATAACTATTGATTTTGTATTGCATAGAATGACGTATTTACCTAAATTATTCAAATAGGTCTAATAAAAGGTAAAAAAATAATCTATAAATCGAACTTGATTTTAATGCAGAAGAAAAAATAGAATAATCGTAGTATTATATTTGTAGTTATGTATAGCCAATCTATATGTAATGTTTTGAAATCGATAATTCCAATGGCGTCAAATGAATTTATAAATATATTTTCTTTCAAAAAGTATATAATAATTTATAACGTTTTCATTGAGATAAGACATAATATGTTATATTGATACACGCATTAAATGAATGGGATTTCGTCAATCAAAGATTAAGTGGCGGATAAAAAAAAGGAATAAAAATGGACCTTATAACAGGTAAACAGTTTTTTATATTTTTCATGGACTAGGTCGTATTGAAATTCTATAAAATCGTATCTCAAATTTCATTTGAATTTTGAGTAGTTACATTTTTAATCCATACTCAGTGGATAAATATATAATTTATTAATTTTGAAACAGAATATTTTTCTAATAACGAAGTTATAATAAGATAGAGAAAAAATAATTACATATTACGTGATTGATTGTATAACATACGTGTCATTTATATAATATTACATAAACGTAACAGTATTTACAGCTTATGAACAATAATTAGATCCTTTAGGATCATTATTGAAGAATATTTATATAAATATGCGCATGAGATATTTTTCCGCAAAAATGAGTATACTAGGTATATTATCCTCTTTTCGCCAGATTTGAAAAAGTTCGAGAAATATTGCAAAACAACAAAATAAATAGGAACCTGTGATTATGAAGCTTTCAAGTGAAATGTCATTAAAATTAACATGACAATATTATTTAATGACCTAAACGATTTTATTTCTCTATGCCTTAACCCCAATAATTCATGTTGATCAATATTTACCATTGTTTGACATTAATTTCATATGTTTCTTTATATTTGAAAAGTTTGAAACATATTATTATGCCGAATTGTATTACCATTTAATTTGTACAGTAAGTATAAAAGTAATGAACTTTTGTGTAAAAAGGTTTGGTTTCAGGTTTGGTTTGGTGAAAAAAGAAATAGTCAACACGGATATGTCCGATCAAATGGCCGTTGTAATTATAAGCTAACTCTCAGATTAAGGATTACAAAACTTCCGGTGCTACCGCTGTGTGTCAAATTATTATCCCAATAACATTTGAATAATGATGGGCATCAATGGTGATTCTTAAGGTTGTAACCGATCTAGTGAAAGTTAATATTTGTGCGGTATATACATATATATATATATATGCTTTTGATGGACATGAGTTATCATCTAATTAATAGTAATACTACACAAAACGGTCGTCGTACATATGTGTGACATAATGTTTTGTATCGAATTGACTCTAGATGATGATACAAAAACTATTTTTATTTCAAAATCTTACATAGCTGTTGTGCGTACAGAAAAAAGGAATGCATATAATATTTATGTGGATTGGTAAATAAAGTTAACATAACGATTTTAAATCTTTACATTTTTAACCTTCGATTTTCCAAAACTTATTCCACAGTATACGTATTAGTTTGCTGGAAATTGTCAATTACTTACACCACCTTTTAATATATTTAACTATTTGTACTTTGGAATTCCAAGTTCACTCCAGTATTATAAGTAATTTAATTAGTTAATTATTTAATTAAATCTTTACAAAAACCCACCTACCAGCATTGTGTGACTATTATACGGTTGGTTGAACATACCGTTTACATATGCTTGGATAGTTTTTTTTTATGTTTTTATAAAGTGTGAAAATGATATAATAAGATTTAAAGTTAGATAAGTGAAAATAAATTCGAACAATATCTTTAAGTCAACACGTATATCGTTCGATAAGGTTTGAAATGTTCTGTTAATAATATAATGCCAACTTTGTTTACCTGGATTCTTTAATATTTTAGGCTTTCAACAAATCAATTTTGATTTATAATCAAATCAAATATCTAAATAAATTATAATATTGTTTATTTTATTTATTAACTCCCAATGGCGATTTTTTAAGTACATAGACATATCAATTACCTATAACAGTATTAGATTTAGATAGTACTTACCTAACAATTAAAATGAAATTAATGTACATTAAGACAAATTATATGGGGTTCATTATTTATGGAACGAAGTTTTCGATGCAAAGGATGATTACGATAATAAGAAGTGAAATAAGATGGAATAGAGAAAAGAGTATGGTTTTTATAAATAATATAAAAAGGAACACCGAATCTAATGTTAGGTAAATTTTGAGGTACATCTAAAGAGCCACTGAGAATAGATAAAGTTAATTTGAGTTCGGCGTCATAGCAACGAGATGAGAACAACTTTCATAAAATCATGACGTAAAACTTGTCTCAGATAAGCCATGGGCCAAGACATTATATTCTAGAAGTAAAGATATTAAGTTCAGACTGAAGCGTAATAGTTTTTTAAATAATTTTATGTCATCAGCAAAGAGAAGGAATTGTGTTTTCATTATTCATTTGTTAATTGAATTGACGAATAATATGAGACAATTACAGGACTAGAATGATCTCCATGTGTGGGACACCAGATGACACATCGATACGGGTAATCTTGACGATTAACGGTATCGGAATTAACGGTTAAGTATCTTAACGAATTATATTCTACCAGATAAGTATGAACTTAGCCAAGACATAGCATTCCAAGCCACTGAACGAGAGATTCAAAGAGTTTAGCTATATGAAGAATGATCGATATATGTAAGTCTATCGAAAGTCTATAATTTCTAACGTCAGATGAATCACACATATATTTTTTTGACAGGTGTTTTTGAATAAATTTTCCAGGCAGATAAAAAGACACTTTTTTTGTTAAATAACACCGAAATAATAGGGAAATATGCAATAGCGTGGTGACTACAGTTAAACAAATAACGAGCAGATATACTGTCGGGACTATTAGAAGATGTATTTTTCAATGAATTATAAACAGATATTATATCGTAAATATCGTACTTTGTTAGGTGAAAATGTTATGTCAGAAATTAGATCAGTACTTAGTTGATTGCATGAAGTGAGATGAGTCAATATAATCTTAATTGAGTTGAAAGCTGAGAATAATTATTTATTAAATAAGTTAGCAGATGAAAGAGAGATTTGAGTTTATATTATCCAGATAAACAGGAGAAGAAATTTGGTAGATTTTGATTTCAAATTCATCAGATCACTAATTTATTGCTAGAAATAAAAAAAGGAGAAAACAACTTTTCAGTGCGTTTGATATAATTAGTATAGTCAACTTTTTATCGTATTTTACATTTAGATCTAAGATCGGAAAGAAGTAATAGTCCAAGGTAAAGCGAGAATGTTTATGCTTTATAGACTATATATAAGCTTTCTTTTTTTAAAAAAGTAACCTTTTGAGGCTAGCGAGAGAACTTAGAAGGGATAAAAATATTGATAGCACTATGAAGAGCATCATTAAATACAGCATCTGTATCATTTATGCTAAAGAGTGAGGATGTAATAAAAATTTAAACATACCTAACTTAAAAACATAATATAAACATCACATTATATTACATTTTGAAATAACTTCGTGAAATAGTTTAAATATATTATTATTTTAAACCGTATAATAGGCAAAATATATAATTAAATTAATTTTTAAAAAAAATTTAATTTATTTTGTATATAAGTACCTAATTGTTACTTTTCCAGTATATATAATCAATAATGAACTAGGATTAAATAGATTTTTCATGTTTTTTTTCTTTTTTTTTTAGTAGATTGACATACCTAATACTTTTTAAGTTACAAATACAATAGTTCAAGCCCACCTAGTTTTAATAACGAATTTGATCGTGACATACTTTTTCTTATTCAACCATTTTAGGAGAAAAACGTTGTCCAGTTTGAAATATTGGAATAAATCTAATAACACTAGAGTAAAATAATCAACCCCCAAATCAAAACAAATTATATTATCTATCTTTGTATAAATATATATTAAAACCACGATTTTTTCAAAATATTTTTTTTTTTTTTTTTAACTAATTTAATATTACTGTATAAATTATAGGTAGGTAGATTCACAGAAAATTAAGCTTTAACTCAACCTTCCATATTTAATCCATATAGTATAATAAAACTTAAGTATATAGTACCTATATATTAAATTGTTATATAGTTACTGGTCGACACTGATGGCGGCACGGATACGAAGAAAATGGTAATATTTTTGCCGTCCATGTGGCGAGAGACTGATAATATATTTCGCAGAACCGGCTCGTTGCGTGCGTTTGATACATTTAAAAAATATGAAAAACACCAACACCAAAAAAAAAAAAAAATAAATAAATAAATAAATAATAAACTCTCTTAACATCAATAACAATAAAATAACGAAACTTGGTATTTTTCGACCGTCCCAACCCCCTCAGACTTCCGTCAATATCTTCTGTTCATGCACATAATATCCGTCTACACGCTCAGTTGTACTTATATAAATTATACTATACTCAAAAAATGGTCTACATTAAAATTTTTCAACGTTTTAGTTTTTGTTTTAGCATCCACTTTTCGCAGAGTATTATGTACATAATGTGTCATTTAATTATTCTTTATGTTAATTTTTATTTTTTTTTCATTTTTTTTTGTTTTTATTGAAGTGCTATAAGTTCTTTGAATTATAAATATTTAAAACTACTTTATTTAAGTATATATATATATTTATTTTTAAAATGATTTAATTTGGAATATTTAAATCTTGAATCGATAAACTTTGAATGGATAAAGTTGGAATTGGAATTATCTGGGAAAAATGAATCTGGAAACTACATAAAAATTGAAAATGCAATTATTTGGAAAAAATTTTATTATAATATAATAATATTATTGTCAATATAATTTTTCATGTACCTACTCATAAACATTAGTACTATCTAGTGCTTAGTGATTATACTTAATATGATAAAGGTGAATAATAATAATATACATTTTTTATGATTATCATGATGATATAACAGCTATTTTTTTTTCTAAAATACTCACACAATCATCAAATTATCGTTTAATGTTATCGTAAAGTTAACGTATCAAAATATACTTACGTTAATAGGCATGACCTGAACTCAAAAAAGCTATGTGCATAGTTAAAATATAAGTTAAAATAACCATCTGATCCAGATCAAACACGATATATATATAATTTGTGCAAGTTAAAATGACACAAGTCAGTTTGGGCAAGTAAAATTGAGCTTGTAGACGGACCTTAACATTAAATACATATAAAAGAGCACACATATATTTATTTAAAAAAAATACATATTATATATACAAATATTAGTTGTACATATACACAAGTTGATAATAATTCCGATATCGAATTCCACTACAAATGTATACATTTTAAACGAATTTCGGATAAAACTTCCATCGCCGGTACCGCAATCACGATATTGGAGAATTTTAATGAAGTCATAATATTTATTTATATATTAAATAATTATAACAATTAGTTTAATTTTTATTTTATATTATATACTGCAAGTACTTTTTCTCAATTATGAGTAAGTACATTATTTTCAATAAAAAATAATTCTGAAAACAGATCTTCCTTCCCAATCTTAAATTTCACAACAAATATCGCGAATTGTATTAAAAGAAGAAAACTACACTACACTGAATGTTACAAACAATCTTATACAGATATTATCAATTATCACAAAAAAAATACGAAATCATATATATATATACATATAATAGTGATATGAACGTAAAGGCTTTTTTTATCATTTCTAAAATTGCACGTATGTTATAACTTATAAGGGGTTTTATTGATAATAAATTAAAAATGTATGAATTTAGTTGATATAGTTTGTATTTTGTAATATGTGCATAATATATATATTATGTATGGATTAGGATTTATATAATAAATTTAAATTAATATAATGTTATTTATGATACGTGTAATTTGGGCCGTGTGTATCCAAATATATACACGGACTTAAGTCAGATTTTGAACCAAATTTAGGCTTTATGGTATATCAAATCCCATTTAGTAAGTCAAAAACAATGATATTTGACAAAAAAAAAAAAAAAATGGCCTGGCCAAAATGAACAGCTACTTACTCAATCCTGTCCTGACACTAACCAAATTATATAACGAGATATTTTTCAGTTAACAATTTTTTCTTTTTTCCACTAAACATTTTTTACTATATTTTATTCTATGCACCTATTC
Organism: Pemphigus obesinymphae; assembly: GCA_025469235.1. NCBI lineage: Eukaryota > Metazoa > Arthropoda > Insecta > Hemiptera > Aphididae > Pemphigus > Pemphigus obesinymphae. Next base: position 8,587 of record JAIPRL010012965.1, read on the forward strand.
GGTAAGGGCAGGTAGAGGTATAAGTACAGATTTCAGTAAGTTCTTTAGTCAGTTACAGTAAAAAAAAAAAAAAAAAACACTCATGTTGAGTATATTTTTATTATCATATCTCCTATTTAAGTTATAAATAGCTTTAAATTTACCAGCCTTACTATATATAGATTTTGTAGTAAAATTATGCTATAATTGAAAGAAAAAGATATGTATACACGTTAATCCGCGGTCGATAATGAATACGTTGACGATACGTAATCAAATCCCATTTACCTTATAGTTTTATGGATTATATTATTATAATATATGTAGCATGGAGTATAAATATACCTATATATATATGATATACCTTTGGGGGTGATCATGGTAAAAAATACCGCGGATCCTGCCATTATAATATAGAGTCGAAGAAACGAAAACCTGTCGGTTGATTTAGTGTGCCTTATATCTAAATACATATATCGTTTCTGTGCGGTACAGTTAAGATAATAATAATTATGACGCGGAGGGAAAAATGCTCTTTGAAAGAAAAAAAAAAAACGAAAATAAAAATAAAATCGTAAAACCAAACTAAAAAAATTATTAAAAAAAAAACTAAACTAAACACGAAAATAAAAAAACGATATAACCCATAGAGATATGCTATTTTCTCGATCGTTGGTGATTTATTGCCACGCACACGTATACGGCCATTAAAATATCAAATCTCGACGTATCCAGATCTCGGAACATCTATCTATAATACCTATAGGTACAACGGGTATAGGTACGTATAACCTTATACGTACCCGAGTGTCAAGTCGTGATTCATTAGCCAATTATCATATAATTTTATTATTATCGAATGTATAAAATTTCTTTTTTTTTCTAAATATATTACACATTATAGGGTATCGCCCTAAAGGGACCGATATCGCGCCTTATGGTTATTATCGTTATACTATTTAAACGTTCTGTAAAACGATTAAGTATTATTATAAAAAAAAAAAGACGGAAAATATTCTGATGTATACGTAAAAATTGTGCATCTTCAAAAAAAACTTGTATAGAACTGTAAATAAATAAAAAATTAAATACTTACGTTTAATACAAACGTTAAAATAATTAACGAGTTAAGTGTATATATTAACTATTATAATTTGTATTTTTTTTTTTTTTTTTTTTTTTTAATAAATAAGTTTAGAGGAAATTGTTTGTTTAAAAAATTGTGTTTTTGTTTATTATGTACATATTTTAACATGGCTATAATGGTATTTTGATCAAAGTTAAAAATTAGAAAATAGTATACAAAAATAATTTCATCGATCGATTTTTATTCACCATTTTTTTGTAGTATAACTTGATGTGTATCTTGACAGGGATATGATACCATGCAGAAATATACCATACAGCTGGAAAAAATAAACACGGATGCCACTGGCCACTGAGTGTTTCTTAGATTTTGAAAAAAAGAACAAATATCATGGAATAACATACTGTTATAAAATGAATATAGTTAATAGTAGACATAAGTATTCGTGCTGATATGCCTGTATATACAGTGGTTAAAGTGAGGGGGGACGGCGTCCCCCTTCTTTGCTTAGCTTATATTTCTAAATGTTTAATTAAAAGTTGAGACTGAATTTGTACTTTTGTACATAATATTCAAAAATTAAATAAAAAAAGTTTAAAAAATGGTATTTAATTATAAATTGTGTGCAAGATCTATATTATAGAAAAAACTATTTCGATTTTTCTTAGTTCTCCGCAAACATTCTATCCTTGGCCGGAATATATAGATAATTAATATGCGTATTTTAAAGTTATAACCACAGAGTATGTACATTATACATAACAATAGGTATATACATAAATACGTCCGTGATAAATGTTTACAAATTAGGTCAACAATAACATGGATTAAAAGTTAAATTTATGTAAATATTTAAAAAATATTACGGTACTAGTTCATGGGACGCCATTTTTTTTTTTTTTTTTGCATTAGCTTATAGTCCCCTCTGCAAATATATTCCACTTTAACCACTGTGTATATATGGGATACTCGACATTCCATCATATCCGTGGTGCACCCTGTATATTACATGTACATCCAACTGAAAACGTATAGTTTCGTCAAAACCATTATGCGCGTTATAAGTGCGTTTTGGTCGCTGAAATTTCGAAATCATCATTGACACCGGCCATGACACGAGTGCCACTATATAATATGTGTAGTAGAACGTCAAAGATTATAAATTCCTCGACTCTATCTCGACTAATCTCGCACGGGAAATTAGATATACGAATATCGAATATGATATGCAGAAATATCTGCGTATATGGTTGCATGGAATGAAAAAAAAGATAAATATGAAAAAAGAAATTATCGTGAAAGCATAAAATATAATGTAATCGTGAAACGTGGGCGCACATCGAGTTTATATACATATATATATATATATATATAGGTATACATTATATACATGTATATAAATACTGCAGTATATTATATTATCAATATTAACATCAATACCTACATTAAATGGCGAATCGTGCACGGATAGTATAATATTACAAAGCGTACGTATATACGTATAGGTGTATTGAAAAAAAAAAAAAAAAATGAAAAAAAAAGAAAACGCTAACTCACGTGTAAAACTAACACCTCGGTGTAGGAATAATAATAAAATATATATAATAACATCGGATATTGGAA
>JAIPRL010012966.1:0-11269 GCA_025469235.1 Pemphigus obesinymphae
CCTTATCTTTTGCCGAAATCTTCACAGCTTACATCATTATTGATTCGTAACTATCATTTGACCTATTTACATGCCGGTCCCAAATTAGTGTTATCCATGATACGTCAAAAATATTGGATTATTTCAGTTCGTGATGCAGTGCGTAGAGCTATATTCACTTGTGTCACATGTACACGACATAAAGCGCAACATCCGAAACCGATGATGAGCGATCTGCCAAAGTCACGTGTCTAATTTCAGCGTCCGTTTTTACATGTTGGAATGGATTATGGGGGCCCGTTCTTAGTTAAGGAGAGTCGCCGACGCAACACTAAAACTATCAAAGTCTACTTAGCTCTATTCATTTGCATGGCTGTAAAAGCTATTCATATTGAAATTGTATCGGATCTAACGTCAGATGCCTTCCTAGCGGCACTAGACCGATTCGTTGCTCGGCGAGAAATACCGTCTGATCTATACTCAGATTGTGGCACCAACTATGTGGGCGCTGCTCGACAACTAAAGCAATTATTTAACGATGAAGTGGTGCAGAATAAAATGTCCAATCGTGTACCGTGCAATTGGCACTTTACTCTCCCGCCGCCCCGCACTTCGGGGGGTTGTGTGAAGCGGCAATAAAGAGTGTGAAGTCTCATCTGAAGCACGTACCCAGGATACTCACTTACGAGGAGTTTCTCACGTTAACAATCCGAGTGGAAGGCATCTTAAATACACGACCGTTAACGCCATTATCACCGGATCCTCATGACCTGAATCCGTTGACACCTGGTCACTTCTTGACCGGTCAACCATTAAATGCTATTTCTGACACAGAGGTGTTACACATTCCGATCAACCGATTAACACGATGGGAATTAATCCATCGATGCCATCAAGATTTCTGGAAGCGTTGGACGAGGAAATATTTGACCACCCTTCAAGGTCGCCAGAAGTGGTTCAACCATGATGCAAACTTAAAAATCAATGATTTAGTCATTGAAGTCGTAGAAGCACCTAATTGTCCTCCGTCCGTATGGCGATTGGGTCGAATAATAGATCTACATCCAGGTCCTGATCAAGTAGTTAGAGTGGTGACAGTCCGCACTCAAGATGGAATATTCAAACGCCCAGTCGTTAAATTGGTCAAATTACCGACTGAAGACTAATTTGACTTCACCCAGATTCCTTGAAACATTCTTGTAAATATTTGTTGTCCTTAAGACATTATTTTTCCTTTTAACCCTTCTTTTTCTTCTATTCCTTATCAAAGTTTAAAAACATTGTTAATTTATTCTAAGCATTAGCATTAATTGTAATCAGTCATATTTAGTTTGTAAGTGTTTTGACCTGACCGGACGAGATCTTCTTCAACCTTCACTTCTTGGAAGCCGTTCCTACGTCTTCCAACAGGGGGAGAAATCTTGGGTATCAATTTATTTGCGGCCACTGCGTAATCTATAAGTCGAAACGGCCGGTCGTCAGTCTCCGGTGATAACACTGCAACACCCGGGCGGTCTCGTTATCATCTGTTGCGGCATCGCCGACGAGGGAAAATATGTGCGTGTGTATGTGTGTGTTTTACGTACGACCGGCCCGTTGGCGTCGCCATGTTTTTACACACCGTCGTTGTTGTTCGTTTTTCTCGCGCCCAGTCCGCAAAACGTTTTTGTGTTATGTCCGTGCGATAATTGCCAATATCGGCATATTTTCTACGACCGCTCTCGCGTCGTCGTCTGCATAGACACCGCGAACGGTCCTTAGAAAAATCGTGATCAACGGTACGTAGTGTCGTAGTATACGTAATACATAAACACGTATTCCGTGTCAACCATCGTCGTATATTGCCCGCTGCGGCAGAATATCGTTTTCTGTTAGTTCCGATAACACATACCTATTCCTTCATACGTCGTCGTATGTCATAGATCCGCATCCGTACTCTCGCGTATGTACACAAAGCTCTCAGCAGCAGTCGTATTAGTGTAGGTACACAAGTCTCCCAGCGGCAGTCGTACTCGCGTATGTACACAAAACTCTCAGCAGCAGTCGTACTCGTGTAGGTACACAAGGCTCCCAGCAGCAGTCGTACTCGAGTAGGTACACAGGGCTCCCAGCAGCCGTTCGTATACCAGTGTTCGTAGCGACCCCGGTACCTTATTCGTATATACACAAGCCTATCGCGGCAACGGCATATTCGCCATTCAAGCACAATGTAGTCCGAATCATCGTCCCGCGTACGTGCTACAAGGCGTTGACCTGCGTGGTTCGCCGCCGTGACGTCCAGCATCTCAGCACCAGCATCACTACCAGTCGCGGTCGGGTCAGACTTTCATGTATTTTTTTTGTTTTCATATTTAGAAGAAATTGTTCAACATACCATTGTATATACATATATATTTTAGTTATAAGTGTCTCCCCGTCCCATAAATTTGTCATAGTTTTAAGCAATATTTAATACAGTCCACATTGTTATTTCATTTCAATCCTAGCGTTATTTTATTTCTTTGCTCCTAACTCTTATCGCAGTTGATATTTACTTGACGACATTCACAGTCGAGATCTTCACGCGAACAGTGGTGTTGCATACAATTTTCAATTACAAATATAAAAAATGAACTCTGAACTCTATAAATTATGTACCTTTTAATTTTAATATTTTTTTTTTTTTATGAATTTATGAATTTTTATTTTAATATTTTTTTTAATAATTTATAAATTTTATCAATTTTTTATCAATTAAATAATTATAATTTATAATTGTATATTATAAACTACTGTTGCACGACGTAGTCCCTGATGCGACGTGAGTCGGGGGGGTATATCGCCGGTGCGAGTTTTGAGGGCTGGTGGCTGGTATAGTGGACTGTATTAAAATGGCAAACAAAAAAAAAGGAATCACGACAAGACACAGGACAATAAAGAACTCACTGGAAAACAATTACCGCCTAGATGGGGAAAATAACACCTAAGTGGGGGGGGGGTCACACTCAATTAAAATCACGACATAGAAAGGTACAACTGAAATAATTCAAATAACACTCGATATTTTGGTGGTATGAAAAGTTAATTAAAATATGTATTTTGATTGCTGCATTGAATTGAACTTAATGACTAAGGGTTAGTAGATATCATCACAATTTGATGATTACATATATATAAATGAGGATGTCATAATAATTAACATAACAAAACATATAATTCAAATAGAACCTGGGCCGGACTGGCAATATGGTACGTGGAACCGCGCACGGATGACTGATGACGTTGATGATGTGGCGGACGTTGATGACGTTGAAGAAGTTGAAAAATGCCTGACAACGGGCACGTGGGTGGAGATCGTAGAATCAGGTAGGTACAAAAGGCCGCGAGAGGCAAGACCACAAAAAAGTGCGCACACGTTTTTATGTTATGTACCTACGCGGTTGGTTTGTTCGTACGAACGAAATAGAACGCACACGCGAACACGGGTGCGTAATAACTCTTTATTACGACCGCGGTGTATCGACAACCGATACGAAAGCACACGCGTAAAATAACCGCGCCGGACGGACACGACACCGCGCCGGACGGAAACGCGAACGTAAACAAAACTTACGTGCACACACAAATGGCCGCTACGGGCACGTGTGCGACGACAATAATATAATACACAATGCGTACGCACTAGAGCTCGTTCGCGGACGCAACGATTCGCACACGCGGAAACGGAGCGTACTAGCACTTACAAAATAAAAATGTCGCAACAGACAGTGTTCGAATAGAACCAAATAAACGTAATACGAAAGCTACGACGGCTATGCGTAAGACGCCGACCGACAACAACGCTACAGCGACGAACGCTTACGCGGTGGACGTCCTAGATACGAAGGCGACAACGACGTTTGGACCGCGATGGTAATCGTACAACGAGTTGTACGCTCATTGATCGTGAATTCGTGACGGCCAGGCGTACGACGGCGCGAGAGAGAAATCACAACGACGGTGCGTGCGTACCTACACGCGTTCGCAGACACACACGCAACGGACAGCGCGTACGCGACGACAACGGAGCCTTATCAACACGCGGGCCGATGATACGATCCACGCGGTTTTTTGGTTAGGACGTTATATTGCATACGCCCGTTGTCGCGCGAAATTCAAAATCGGTACCGAACAATGAGTTTATCTTTTATCTTTATCTAGATAAATTTTTAATTATCTAATCCCAACACTGTACAGGACAGTACAGTACAGTTTACAGGCACTGATGACTGAATACTGATTTGAAATATTATATTACATTAATTATCATAATACAAATTTTTAAAACCCTATGAAAACCGTAGTAAACCGTAGAAGTGTGACACTAGTAAATGTTGAACGGCGAAACCGTCCAGTTCTTGCCGTACAGCAAACCATCATAGTGTGTCGGGGCCCTAAGTAGATATGCTCTAGTACGCGCATGCACAAGTCAATATGCTATGAACGATATAAATATTATTATTTCATTTTGCGTTTTTAAAGACCAAAAAGCCTGCTAAAATTAAAGGTACTTTTGATCTTCTGATTTTAATTCTGAAAATATAAAAAATACAAGTAATTTACTGGAGAATGTTTGGAATAATTTTTTCATATTATGTTTTATTTTCATAAGACCAAGGTTTTAAAAATTAGTAAATTTCCAAAAAATTAAATACCTTTTTTTAAAATTTTTTTAGCCAAAATATAAAAATTCTGCTTTTAACATTCTCTATTAAAGAACCTACAAAATCTTAATCATTTTTCAAATTTAAAATCAGAACATCAGAAGTACTTTAGTAACTTTGTAACTAAGTAACTTTAGCAAGCATTTAGGTCTAAGTCAATGAAATAATACATCGCTTTTAACCGTCTTAAATATTTACATAATATATCTTTCTCGCTTTGTATCTACTGATCGCGTTGGTCAGAACCAATTATTTCAATAAATTATTTTATGTTATAATATTGAATTGTATATTATAGTTAAATAGTTAGTATACTCGGTCGTCGAATTTGGACAAAAATATCACGACAACGATAAGAACTATGCCACAATAATATTGTTATACCATACCTACACGATATTATAATATATTATATAATATGTGTAAATATGGTGAACATATCGTGTATATTCTATAATATATCAGTGACGGTTTTAAAGGTGAAATATCGTCTCGCCTAAAATAAAAAAAACCAACAATTATAATATTTTATATTAACTGCACTCCACTTGACTATACCCCAGTTCTTAATTTTCTTAATTTATCCTTCTTAGCTAACCATCAACACTCAGATAATCTTTCTTTTCTCCGTAAACTACTTTCTGGCTCTGTTGACTCTCCTTTCCCTTCTAGCAATAATAAACCTAAAGGTCCCCGTTTGATGCACCCGTAATAATTATAGTTTTTTAATTCCACACAGCTTTACAAATTATTTAAAAAATGAACTTATCACCCATGTAATGAGACTGGCCAATGATGATTCGTCTTTTCTTTTTTAATATAATTATATTTTTTTTATTTTATATATGTAATCTTATACCTATCTGTATAAATTGGGTTATAGCCCGTTTTTGTTTTAATAAATAAAAAACTGTATCTTCCTTCCTTTCTATTTAAACTTTTCAGCGCGGCTATAGATATTATGGTTGCGCAATGAAGCTTCAAAAAGTGGTGTCAAAGTTCTTATCAATTTTAATTAAAAATCTACGTACTTAAAGCACTTCTCATTGATCTAAGTATTTGCAGGTTTTCGACTAATTTGATAAAAACTTGTATTAAATTGTATAAATAGTTCATCATTTTTAATGTTATCATATTAAATAATAATAAAACAACATAGGTTTCAGTTTCAGTTTATCTCACAGAAATAAAGATTAAATTTGTCGTAAATATTATATCGTGGTATGTTTATATTGTGAGTGGGCTATCTGTATTCATATAATCTGTGCCATAGGTTCAGTTGGCGCTCCATTAGTTTTCGTTTTGGTTAGGTACTTTGATTTTGGTGTTAGGTTAAAAATGTATTTAGGTATTGCACTGTCTATGATTGTGGTTCATAGTCTCAAAAACTACTCGTCCGATATAGCGAACATTTCAGAGATTGTTCTTAGAGATACCAGGAAAGAATTATAAACTACTATTTATAAAAAATTATAAAAAATAAATAATGCTAAACTCATCTGTAACTATTTATTGTATTTGATAATATTATATTTTATACCTTAACCACATGAATTACAGGTCTAGGAGTATATACATTATATGGTATTTGAGTGATATTTATTTATTTTAAATTAAACGCCAAGACGGCAGTATACAATAGATTACAGATAGTACATTAATGGTACAATATAGATTTTAAGTGCACTGAAAAGAGAAAAAAAAATAATAATGATAATAATAATAATAATAATAAAAATAATAACAAAAATAAATATGTATACATATATATGACGATGAGATTACAATGTTTGGAACGAAATACATGATGGATAAATATTAAGTGTATTAAAATTAAAAATTAATATTAGAAACACGAAGCATCCGGTATAAAGGATGATTGTGTTCATAAGAAGTGTTGTGAGTGGGTATAGAAAACAAAGAGGGATTTCGGGTAGTGTAAGAGGGAACTCTAAAATTTATATTAGAGAGAAGTTTTATAATTGATAACAGTACATTCTAATAGTTCGTCTTCTTTATATCATTGTTTAAATTATAAATTGTGTACGCTTTTATTTTCCTGATAATTTAAATCATTCCATACGATTTCCTAGCGCTTTGGAAGTCAATTCAGCCCTCCCAACTTCAATTTTCCGGCAACTTATTTAAATCACCTTCATTTTTTATGGGTCTATTTTGTAGATACGATGTGGAATAATTAAAATACTTAACATGTTATAATTTATAACTATATACATTTATCATACATTATTACATTTTATTTTGTATTTTAAATTTTATCATAAATTTAAAATTTGTATTAAATTAATATTCATTAATGCTTTTATTGCAAGAAATGTTTACATGGGTTTCTACTCTTATTATTTACTAATCTATTGAAATTACCTAGAATGTATATACCTATTTTTAATCTTTTGCATGTGTTAAAATTTAAAACTAATTTAGATAAAGTAGCAAAGCTGTAATGAATACTTTTAAAAAGCATTCCAGTAAGTTAAAAAAATATCATTGAAAAAATATTTTGAGTAATAATTAAATACATATTATTTAGCCAATATATATGTTACAGTCAAAGTGTATAAAGCGGTATTGTATATAATGACTAGACATTTTATAAAATGTCGTAAACCACTAGGCAAAGTGTATATTTCATACTTTAACTAGACATTAAATAAAATTACTAGTACGCCTTAGTCAATGTGTTAACAGGAATACCCTGTGCAGATAAAAGTAATTGATGTTGTATCGATAAGAAGTGTCGGTATTATTTCATATTATATCAGTATTATGTGTTAGTCTGTGTCGCTGTGTACGTTGTGTAGCTTCTGATTATTATTGTAGTTTGTGAAATAAAACATGGAATGATTCAATGATGAATTAAAAAAAAAACGCAAAAATTGTAGTAAAAATAGTATATTTTTAACCAGTGAAAAATATAAAAATTTAATTAATGAAGTGTTTAAATTAAAGAAATCGGAAAACAAAAAAAGTCCAGAGATTACTGGCTATTAAAAAGGTAAATAAATATATTAAATATAAATTTACCATTTACTAGTAATTTTCATATATGATCTTATAAATACATAATATTTTAATAATTGTAAAAAAAAAAATATATAAATCCAAACATTCAATATTTTTTATAAGCATTTAATTGAAATTGTGGTGAACTTTTATTTACCAATAAGTACCTAGGTATATATTTTAGTAGATAAATATTAATAAAACTGGGATGTTTTGGTTTTCGCGTGTACAGATAATTTTTTTTTTCATTTTTGCAACGTGGAAGCTCTTCGTTCTTTTTTAAATCTTAAAAAACAAAAAAATTGCGTATTATAGCTCGCGTAGATTGAAAAATAGGTACCAGTACCTACTCGCGGAGCAACTCAACTTGGGCAATAAATCAGTTTTTGGAACAAATCTACTTTACCTTTCCCCCTTCTTTTTTTTTTTGTATCGATAGTACTTTAAACACTGATTAGGAATCTAAAATTGTTTGCTCCGCTCGCACTTAGTTCGGAAGTTACAGATGTTTAAAGGTAACGCAAAACGCCGTGATTTTCGAAAATATCCTCTGATTTATGTTGAAAAAGAAACTGTAGGTAATCGTCACGATGTAAATAACACGCCAAATTGCGAGCGGGGTAAAAACATTTTAGATTCATAGTTAGCGTAAAAATACTATAGATTCAAAAAGAAAAAAATATTTATCTCCTTCGTTTAGATGAGATTCCACTTGAAAAAGACATGGCATTGCGATCAATTGCGACTAAGCAATCGACAGGAGGCAGGGATTTCTTAAGTGCTTGTGCACAACAAAATGCAAAAATAAAAATGTATCTGCTTAAAAAATAATGTTTTGTGTAACTCAAAATGTCATTCAAGTTTATCATGTTGTAACAAGTAGGTAATGAATATTTTATAACTAATTCAATTTAATAAATGTTTAAACATTGTATAAAAAATAATTATTATTACTTTGCCTAAAATCACTTTGGCATTTTATATAATGTCTAGACATCATATGAAATAACTAGTCAATGTATATACAAGTACCAATTATTATTACTTTGTCTAAAATTGTACGGTATTCTATAAAATGACTAGACATTATATAAAATGACTTAATTTTACACTTTGACTGTAACATATCTAATATTAATTAAATAAAAAATAAATTGTCATCGATGAGTGTTGTTGCCTGCCTATTATTCATTACCAAACAAATTATCTTGACCATAAATGTATATATTTTATAATTGAGGTGGCAAACTGCCTAACCTAACCTAACCTATATATTATATAATATAATACATCATTTAAAATGTGTAAACTGATTTTAATGTTTTTCACTATGTTGTTAATTCGACAATATGAATGGTCTTGTTCATAAGATGGATCTGTTAAAGCACGAAGACAATGTACACATTCTAACATAGGTATCAACTTTTTTCCGCTTATATAGCATATATATTATATATAGCTTATCCGTTATATATATAATAAGTTTCTGGCTATGGCAAACATTGACTTAATGGTGGTCGCAAAGCCAATAATAAAAGTTTTCCTTTTACTTTTCCAAATTAGTTGACCTGACACTGTTTTCAATGAATACAAAAAATTAAAATTTTTTTTTTCTTTCTTCCAAGTACTCAGTATTGTGAAGGTGAATATGCTGCTTAAATCCTTTGATGAAAGGATTTATAGAGTTTAAGGAGTGTTAATAGTTTATCCACTTTTATACATTTTATTGTAGCATCACAATTACTGAAACCAACCAATGTTCGTAAGAGATGTAAAAGTATATCAGCTACTGAACTGCTAAATATTTGAATAGCAAGTTTTACTTTCATGCTATTTGATCTCCAAGTCACATATGCTGAGCTTTGCTTATTTCCAAGTTTAAAGACTATTTTTCATATTGTATTTTATATATGTCTTTAATAGCTATAGTTTTTAATCTTTAAAAGCCCTGAAATTTCCTAAAGCATTTCTAACAAGTTATACATTATGACATGCATCAAGTGTATATATGTTAGGATTGGTTGATATTACATTAAAATCAGACTTGATTGAATCAAATTCCTGGTTCAAACTACACTCCAATATCTTGAAATTGCTGGTGTTGGAATTTACCTATCACAAGTTGCACTCAAAACTTTTATATCATATTTAACATTTTTTATATTTTACTATATGTTCGATACATTAAAGTAGTAATATTTTAGTTAAATGTTTATTATTATTATTATTATTATTATTTAAATAATATATATACAATATACATATTGTGACAAACTATTGAAAGAAAATTGTATTTTAAGTTACGAAAAAAGTATAAAAAAAATGGTTACTTATTTTTTTCACTTATAATGATTCTCATAATGTTTTTATATTCTGAATTGTGGAATCTATATTTATGGATTTGTTAAAAAATCTTAAATTCTGTATTTTGTAAAAAAAAAAATATATTATGTAAAATATGTAATATTCTACAGAATGATACGTTTTTTTTAACTACTTTATATAATATATAGGAATCAGAGGTATCTTGTTAAATATAATATTACAATATAAAATATAGTAAGTACCTAATTATTGTATGAAGTTTGAATGTATAGTATTAATTAAAGCCACAACAGTTAATGAATACTTTTATTAATCTACTTATAAGATGTATATAAATATTATACAAAAACATTATACCTATACATTAAAATAAAATAGGTACTCTAAACTAATATAAAACTCCATTAAAAATATAATAATCACATATTATAAAATAAAAATCAAAGTTGAAAATGTAGTATGAAGACAAAAATAAATATCCAGAAATATATAACTAATATATTAGTTATATACTTATATTAGTTATTATTATGCTATAATAACTACCTCGTTACTTATATATATTATGTATATTAAATACATTTTTTTTTAGTTATAAAATATTTTATATAAATAAATATTATATATGCATTTTTTTTATGAACAATAATATTATGTCAATTGTATCTATTTTCAGAGGGGTGATAGGATGGGGAGACTAGAGAGAACTTCAATAAAATATATTTTTCAACACGCCACTGAATCTTATATTTATAAATTAGGAATTTTACCGCGGAATTTTTCCATCAGACTTTTTTTACTCGTACTTTTTTTCCGCAATTCATGCACAATATTTGTAATGCATGGTTTATGAAATATTTAAGTTGGAACAAATTTTCCAAGTGGGGGTGACCCCCCCACACGGAACCGGCCTTGACTCAATGCCTACAGAAGACCAAATTTTTTTATTTTACATTTTTTAATGACATCAGAAATAAGTACCATTTATGTAAAATAATAATATTTTAAATAATAGAAGAAAAATTGTGGGTAGGTTTTTATTTATTAATTCATAGAAATCATTAATACATTAAAGTTTATATTTTTTTTATTATTTTAGTAATCGGGTTCGGTAAATAAATACATTTTAACACAGTGGCGTAGCGTGTGCGTATGCTGTGTATGCACAGCATACACTTCACAAATTGAAAAATAATTTTTTTTTATATTAATAATGTAATATTTTTATAAAAAAATGTTTGATTGTATTAATTTAATAT
>JAIPRL010012967.1:0-11269 GCA_025469235.1 Pemphigus obesinymphae
TCGTTCATTTTGTATATGTACTTAAACGAATATAAGTATGAATAAATTGTTTTTGCATCTAGTCTATTTGAAATCCTTTGGGGTTCACACCCGTTTTGTCCAATTTTTTTCGATTAAATTTCAAACTTGAAATTTTTAAATTAAATTTTATTTTAATATATAGTATTATAATTCAAATGTATATTAGGTACCAATTTTCAATTCTTTCTTAGTTAAATTTAATTGAAATTTCTTTCACTATGACTATATAAAATCATTCAAACACTCATATTAAATTATCTCAATAGAGAAAAATTTATTCATTCTTTTGGTATATGTACATATACTACTATAGGTATAGAAAATTTTTTTTGTGCATCTACCCAAATAGAAAAACCTGCGGGATACTACCTACGGCTATACCACCTACGGCCATACTACCTATGACTATTACTACCTACGGCTATACTACCTACGGCTATACTACCTACGGCAATACTTCCTACGACTATTACTACCTACGGCTATACTACCTATTACTATAGCACTTACGGTCGTAGGTAGGATAGTCATACTACTTACGGCTTTACTACAAAAAGCTATACCACCTACTGCTATTGCCACCTAGGGATATACTGCCTACGGCTATATTCCCTACGAATATACTACCTACAGATATACTACCTACGATTATTACTACCTACAGCTATACTACTTACGGCTATACTACAATCCAATATACTACCTACAACTATACTATCCACAACTATAACTACCTACAGATATACTACTTACGGCTCTACTACCTACGGCAATACTAACTACGGCTATACTACCTAAGGCTATACTGCCTACGACTCTTAATACCTAGTGCTATACTACATACGGCTATACTATCTACAACTATAACTACCTACAACTATACTACCTACGAATATACTACCTACGGCTATACTATCCACGACTATTACTACCTACAGCTGTACTACTTACGGCTATACTACCTACATCAATACTAACTACGGCTATACTACATATGGTTATACTACCTAGGGCTATACTACCTTCTAATATACTACCTACAGCTATACTATCCACAACCATTACCACCTACAGATATACTACTTACGGCTCTACTACCTACGGCATTACAAACTACGGCTATACTACATATGGTTATACTACCTTCGGCTATAGTACCTATTACTATAGCACCTACAGTCGTAGGTAGTAAAGTCATACTACCTACGGCTATACTACCTACGGGTATATTTCCTACGGCTATACTACCTACGGCTATACTACCTACGGCTATACTACCTACGGCTATACTACCTACGGCTATACTACCTACGGCTATACTACCTACGGCTATACTACCTATAAATATAGCACTTACAGTCGTAGTTTGTATAGTAATACCACCTACGACTATATTACCTACGGTTATAACTACCTACGGCTATACTATCTATCACTATTACTACCTACAGCTATACTATCCACGGCTATACTACCTATTACTATAGCACTTACAGTCGTAGGTAGTATAGTCATACTACCTACAGCTATACTACCTATTACTATAGCACTTACAGTCGTAGGTAGTATAGTCATACTAACTACGGCTATATTACCTACAGCTATACTACCTGCGACTATCCTAACTACGACTATACTACCTATCCTTAATTTTTTTTCGTATTAAATTTCAAACATAAAATTTCTAATTTAAACTTTAATTCAAAATATAACTATATAATACAAATGTATATTAGTTACCTATTTTCAAATCTTTCTTAGTTAAAATGAATTGATATTTCTTTCTCTAATGCTATATAAATTCATTCCTACACTAATCTTATATTAATTTATAAGTAAAAATTTATTCGTTCATTTTGTATATGTACTTAAACGAATATAAGTATGAATAAATTGTTTTTGCATCTAGTCTATTTGAAATCCTTTGGGGTTCACACCCGTTTTGTCCAATTTTTTTCGATTAAATTTCAAACTAGAAATTTTTGAATTAAATTTTATTTTAATATATAGTATTATAATTCAAATGTATATTAGTTACCTATCTTCAAATCTTTCTTAGTTAAAATGAATTGATATTTCTTTCTCTAATGCTATATAAATTCATTTCTACACTCATATTAAATTATCTTAAAAGGGAAAATTTTATTCATTCTTTTGGTATGTGTACATATACTATTATATGTACACTTACGGTCGTAGGTAGTAAAGTCATACTAACTACGGCTATATTTCCTACAGCTATACTACCTACGACTATTACTACCTACAGATATACTACTTACGGCTCTACTACCTACGGCAATACTACCTACGAATATACTACCTATGGCTATACTATCCACGACTATTACTACCCACATCTAAAATACTTACGGCGATACTACCTACGGCAATACTAACTACGGCTATATTTCCTACAGCTATACTACCTACGGCTATACTACCTATAAATATAGCACTTACAGTCGTAGTTAGTATAGTAATACCACCTACGACTATACTACCTACGGTTACAACTACCTACGGCTATACTACCTACAGCTATACTACCTATTACTTTACTACTTACGGCTATACTACCTACGGCTATTACTACCAACGGCTATTACGACCTACAGTTATACTACTTATTACTATAGCATTTAAAGTCGTATGTAGTATAGTCATACTACCTACATCTATACTATTTACGGCTTTACTACCTACGGCTATACTACCTACAGCTATACTACCTATTACTTTACTACCTACGGCTATACTATCTATCACTATTACTACCTACAGCTATACTACTTACGGCTATACTACCTATTACTATAGCACTTACAGTCGTAGGTAGTATAGTCATACTACCTACGTCTATACTACCTACGGCTATACTACCTACGCCTATACTACCTACGTCTATACTACCTACGTCTATTACTACCGACGGCTATACTACCTACGAATATACTACCTACGGCTATACTATCCACGACTATTTCTACCTACAGCTATACTACTTACGGCTATACTACCTACAGCTATTACTACCTACGGCTATTACTACCTACGGCTATTACTACCTACGGCTATTACTACCTACGGTTATACTACCTACTACTATAGCATTAAAAGTCGTATGTAGTATAGTCATACTACTTACGGCTACATTATCTACTGCTTTACTACCTACGGCTATACGACCTACGGCTATACTACCTACGAATATACTACCTACGTCTATACTATCCATCACTATTACTACCTACAGCTATACTACTTACGGCTATAAAAACTACGGCAATACTAACTACCGCTATATTTCCTAGAGCTATTCTACCTGCGACTATCCTACCTACGACTATACTACCTACCCTTAATTTTTTTTCCATTAATTTTCAAACATAAAATTTCTAAATTAAACTTTTATTCAAAATATAACTATATATACAAATGTATATTAGTTACCTATTTTCAAATCATTCTTAGTTAATATGAATTGATATTTCTTTCTCTATTGCTATATAAATTCATTCCTACACTAATCTTAAATTAATTTATAAGTAAACATTTATTTGTTAATTTTGTATATGTACTTAAACGAATATAAGTATGAATAAATTGTTTTTGCATCTAGTCTATTTGAAATCCTCTGGGGTTCACACCCGTTTTGTCCAATTTTTTCAATTAAATTTTAAACTTAAAATTTTTAAATTAAATTTTATTTTAATATATAGTATTATAATTCAAATGTATATTAGTTACCTATCTTCAAATCTTTCTTAGTTAAAATGAATTGATATTTCTTTCTCTAATGCTATATAAATTCATTCCTACACTCATATTAAATTATCTTAAAAGGGAAAATTTTATTCATTCTTTTGGTATATGTACATATACTACTATAGGTATGAAAAAAATTTTTTTTGCATCTACCCAAATTGAAAAACTTGCGGGATAATACCTACGGCTATACTACCTACAGCTATACTACATACGGCTATACTACCTACGGCAATAATACCTACACCTATACCACCTACGGCCATACTACCTATGACTATATTAGTACCTACGGCAATACTACCTATGACTATATTAGTACCTACGGCAATACTACCTACGGCTATACTACCTACGGCTGTACTATCCACGACTATTACTACCTACAGATATACTACCTACGGCTCTACTACTTACGGCTATACTACCTACGGCCATACTACCTACGGCTCTACTACCTATTACTATAGCACTTACAGTCGTAAGAAGTATATTCATACTACCTACGTCTATACTACCTACGGCTATACTACCTATGGCTATACTATCCACGACTATTACTACCTACAGCTATACTACTTACGGCTATACTACCTACGGCAATAATACCTACACCTATACCACCTACGGCCATACTACCTATGACTATATTAGTACCTACGGCTATACTACTTACGGCTATACTACCTACCGCTATACTTCCTACGACTATTACTACCTACGGCTATACTAACTAATACTATAGCACTTACAGTCGTAGGTAGTATAGTCATACTACCTACGGCTATACTACCTACGGCTATACTACCTACGGCTATACTACCTACGGCTATACTACCTACGGCTATATTATCCACGACTATTACTACCTACATCTATACTACTTACGGCTATACTACCTACAGCAATTATACCTACACCTATACCACCTACGGCCATACTACCTATGACTATTACTACCTACGGCTATACTACCTACGGCTATATTACCTACCGCTATACTACCTACGACTATACTACCTGCGACTATACTACCTACGGCTATACTACTTACGGCTATACTACCTACGGCAATATTATCTACGGCTATATTTCCTACAGCTATACTACTTTCTACTATCTTACTTGCGACTATACTACCTACCCTTAATTTTTTATCCATTAAATTTCAAACATAAAACTTCTAAATTAAACTTTAATTCAAAATATAACTATATAATACAAATGTATATTAGTTACCTATTTTCAAATCTTTCTTAGTTAAAATTAATTGATATTTCTTTCTCTATTCCTATATAAATTTATTCATACACTTATCTTAAATTAATTTATTAGTAAAAATTTATTCGTTTATTTTGTATATGTAATTAAACGAATATAAGTATAAATAAATTGTTTTTGCATCCGGCCTATTTGAAAACATTTGGGGTTATCATCCGTTTTGTCCAACTTTTTTCGATAAAATTTCAAACTTAAAATTTTTAAATTAAATTTTATTTCAATATATAGGTTTATAATTTAAATGTATATTAGGTACCTATTGAAAATCCTTTATTTATTAAATTTAATTGAAATTTCTTTCTCTATGGCCCTATAAAGTCATTCCTACACTCATATTAAATTATCTTAAAATGGAAAATTTTATTCATTCTTTTGGTATATGTACATATACTACAATAGGTATGAAAAAAATTTTTTTTGCATCAACCAAAATTGAAAAACCTGCGGGATACTACGTACGGCTATACTACCTACGTCTATACTACCTACGGCTATACCACCTACGGCCATACTACCTAAGACTATTACTACCTACGACTATACTACCTACGGCTATACTACCTACGGCTATACTACCTACGGCTATACTACCTACTGCTATACTTCCTACGACTATTACTACTTACGGCTATACTACCTATTACTGTAGCACTTACAGTCGTAGGTAGTATAGTCATACTACCTACGTCTATACTACCTACGACTATACTACCTAAGGCTTTATTACCTACGGCTATACTACCTACGGCTATACTACTTTCGAATATACTACCTACGGCTATACTATCCACGACTATTCCTACCTGCGACTATCCTACTTGCGTCTATACTACCTACCCTAATAATTTTTTTTCCATTAAATTTCAAACTTAAAATTTTTAAATTAAATTTTATTTTAATATATAGTATTATAATTCAAATGTATATTAGTTACCTATCTTCAAATCTTTCTTAGTTAAAATGAATTGATATTTCTTTCTCTAATGCTATATAAATTCATTCCTACACTCATATTAAATTATCTTAAAAGGGAAAAATTAATTCATTATTTTGGTATATGTACATATACTACTATAGGTATGAAAAAATTTTTTTTTGCATGTACCCAAATTGAAAAACCTGCGGGATACTACCTACGGCTATACTACCTACGGCTATACTACCTACGGCTATGCTACCTACGGTTATACTACCTACGGCTATACTACCTACGGCTATACACCTACGAATATACTATCTACGGCAATACTACCTACGACTATTACTACCTACAGCTATACGACTTACGGCTATACTACCTACGGCTATACTACCTACGGCTATACTACCTACGGCTATACTACCTACGGCTATCACTACCTACAGCTATACTACCGACGGCTTTACTACCTACGGCTTTACTACCTACGGCTTTACTACCTACGGCTTTACTACCTACGGCTTTACTACCTACGGATATATTACCTACGACTATGCTTTATTATTTTACTGTTCTTTAATGTACAAGTAATTATTTGTTATTATACTTTTAATATGTTTATATAAATAAATATAAACTGATCAAGACTGCAAAAACTTGAAAATATTTTATTAAAATCATTCTACATCATTTATTATATAATTGCAGCTAAATAAAGATTATTAGTTAAATTATTGATCGATGGATATTGAGGATATTTATTTAACATTGAATGACAAATATACTTTTTATGTTTTATATTCGTTAAACTTGAATTTTTTTTTTTTTTTTGCTGCTGGTCTTTAACTGAATGATTGATATATCTAATGTTAGTTATAACTACCTACAAATTACTTTAATAAATACATTTTTTTGTAATGGAATTATCTGTACCTACACAGAAACAACGTTAAAACAAGACAGATGATCACTGACAGAAACATGGTTACCATACATTCTATTCTACGTGTACAAAGAAAGTACCTAAAAATTTTAAATAATTGTATGAGAATAATTTATTCATAAATGCCTTTTTTTAATTTTGTAAAATGCAACGGGAATATGGGAACGAGGAGAATATGATTGTTTTGTATACATCGTAAAAACAATTGACAAGATGGTGGAATATCGGTCCATTTGTCATAATAAGGGACATGTACTATGTAAGTACCTGCATATAAATACAAAATAATATTTTATTTGTTTTAGTTTCAAAATTTACGTCTAAGAAAATGTTTTAATTCTAATTACTTTTTAAGATTTTCATAAAATTGTATCTGCTTGTGCATAATTTATCGGTAAAACTACACACGTACGAATATGCAAGGCTGGACATTAACGAGTTAAATATTAAAATTAAGTTAATTTTAATAAGGTTACTTAACACGTTTCTTTTTTAAAATTAACTTTTAATTTAATAAGTCATTTTTTGGAAAACTTAAAATGTTAACTTTATACAAAATTGTTCAAATTTTCTGTATGAGATTTTTATTTTTAAGCATAGGAAATTTCCATAATTCTACTATTTAGATAACCTATATATTATTATATTACCCTTTATACTGTATATTTAAATAAGATATATATTGAAAACTATAGTATTACTGTGGTACGTGGCTCTCATTATCTTCCCATTATTATTGTTATTTTAGGAAATTTCCAATCATGATAAGCCGAAATTAAGACGGGTAAACTAAGATATGAGGTAATATTCAGTAAATTATCGTTTTATCGACTGATGCAATACAGACCAGTTTAGTTTTTGTGTGGAAACTGTCTATATTTTCGTGTTGAGCTATATTTTTAATTAATTGTATTTATACAATATTTTAAATATATTTAATTATATAATTATATAATACCTACTGTCTGTAGGTAAAATATATAAGACAATTTGAACTTAAGTTAACATATTTTTAAACTAATTTAACTTATTGAGTTAAAAAAATTCGTTAACTTGCCCAGCCTTACGAATATATGTACATATACATAATTTTCGTTTGTTAACGTAAACTTTACCAATGATTTTTTTATCCAAATATCATACTTGATAAAATATACAAAATATATTAATATGATCATAATATGAGTGGTATAACTATATATTCGGTCTAAGTTTATGTTATCTTCTTTTATTTAGTGTAATTTTTTCTGTTTTATGATAATTTTTGATCAAACTCTGATTAGAAAGCCACAAGTAGTTTTTTTTAACAAATATCGTGATTACACAACAACAAAAGTGGTATTGATATTAGAAAAAATTTAGACTGATTTATTTTAAAACTTTTTAATTGTTATATTTTCATTATTCAAAAAAATTCTTAAAAAATGCCTACACAGAACCCCTTGAAAATTGATGGTATAGCGTTCTCTTAGGAGGTCATTTTGTTTGTTATTCGTAGAAATGTTTTTACTACCTAGTCAAAATGATTGATGTGGCATCCTCTTAAGGTAGTCCGGAATTTTTCTTCTATTTTAATATAATATAAAGATGTGTATATCGAAAAAGATGAATTTTTATTAAAATAAAATAATATAATACAATTTTATTTTTACAAAATTTTGACGGTTGGGCATGGGCACGGGATTCTTATGTAAAACAGCGATGGTTCCTATATGTTTATAAAAAAAAGTATTAATGAGGCGCATAAAGAGGAATATTGAAATAAATTTAAAAAAAACTTAAACATAGTCAATTTTACCTTAAATAAGTTTTTAGGGAAAACCAATTTCAATCTACATTTGTGTAAACAAAGAAATCTTGTACAGTATCTAATATAGGTAACCCGTGAACTAATATAAATAAAAATAAAACCTATACATTATTATAAAACAAGACAATTTTAAGTATATTAAAGGTTTTGGTTTGTACTGAAGATGATAACGTAGTTGTATATAGGAATACGCAGTTAAAACTTAAAAGTTAACTCTAATTCATTTCGTGATTTGGATTTATAATTATAATTTGTAGTATAATTCACAAGTTCTCAAGTATACTTTAGTAAATAATACCTATGGGTGAATAAAAAAAATTGTTTTTTTCGTATTTTATTAAAATATCTAAAACAATACCTGCGTACTAAATTTCTTCACGTGTATTTTTTGATTTTCATATATTTTCCTGATACGTCATATTCAATATTCCTTCATCTATAATTGTTTTTAAAATAACAAATATAGGTTATACCAATCTAAATTATTGTTGAACACAACGAATATAGCACATGAGTTATGCTTTTTTCTACCAAATTGTAGAAATAACTTATATAATAACTCGATATTTTAAACAATTTGTGGTAATTCTAAAATATAAATATATTTTTAGAGATTATAATAGACATTTATATAATTTGTATACTAAATGTATACAAAATTTTCTGTACCCATTTATAAATTATCTTATGATTACTTTTGGTAAATATCGTGACTTACAAATAGTAGACATACCTTTATAGTTATTAAAAATATGCCATTAATTAAAAAAGTTATATTTTTAATTCATAGATTATACGATTTTTTTTTTTACAAAATTGCTGAAAAACGTCTAAATTTTGGTTAAGCCCATAGCCACACATTGGGTGTGAATTTAGGGGGTGCTAGAATATTTTATGGTCCATGTGGGCCCTTTCCCCGCACTCCCCCCTACGGTACTACAATAAACCACATTACAATAATTTTAAATTTTTATACAAATATAATAAAACAAAACTTATTTAATTAATTATACTTACCTATATAAAAAATTAATATCTAGTATAAAATCAAAAATATTATTTAGCTTCATTGAAATTTTACAAGTAAAAATATCAGTTATAAATTGAACATAATTTCGTAGCCAACGGTTTAAGATAAGAACATAAAGTAAGATAATATGATTTTCAGTGTGATTGCTGTTTATTGTTTATATACGAATTACGAAAATTGAAACGTGCACTTACACAATACTGTTTTTATCATAATGGAAAAAAAAACATTTTATCCGAACCAGTAAACTCCAATAATTTACAAATGATTGGTGAAATATTGAAATAAATTACTCAGGGAAACTGGGAGTGCTAATTTGAACCCTGGGGGTGCTAAGAACCCCTTAGCACCCCCCTATGTGAGCCTATGGTTAAACCGTATTGTTAATATAATTATTAGTTTTTCAGCTAATTCTATAATAATTGTTACTTTAGTAAAAGCATGTAAAAAGGTATTAGGTGGTAGGTAAGTTTATCAGCTGATAGCCCTTTTAAGTCCTAATATTATTTAGTCAATATAAATTATTTTGTTCAAAATTATGATATTTAATTTATATTGGTCTATATTGGAGTATGACATTGTTATTTGAAATCTGTATCTAGGCAAACATCATTTAAAATTAAAACGTATACAAAATAGATTCCTCTCTTATGCCGCAATTTCTTTATTTCTTGACATTCTTCTTCATTCTCACCTTAGCAATCTTTTACACCGAATGTTTCGTTCAACAAATAAAGAACCCTCATATATTCTGTCTTAATTATTTTTAGTTACAGATTACTTTTATGTGTAATGTATATTAATCGTATATAAGTTGTTTCTATCTAATATAATACTATAATAATTTATATTATGTATATCTAATTACAAAATTGCCGATTGGTCTTAATAAAATTTATTTTGTACATCAGGTTATCAGGAAGAATGATGATGTTGTTGACGAATGGTGAAGAAATGACAATTCGTAATGGAGACAAATGTATCTACAGACTTCACCGATTTATTTCTGCATGCCATGGAAATAATCAATAATGTCATCAAATGGTTTAATGGTTAGTCGAAGTTTTTTTGAGTATATTAATTGTATAAATTTAGCAGTAGTTAGTTAGTTAGTTATTATACAAGGAGTTAAAATTTAATTTAATTAAACATTAAATAATTGTGTTACCATTACACATTCTCTATATACTCTCCACATTATCTTATATATTAAAAACTATATTTATTTTAATAATTATATCGAAAAGAGTCACACAAAGTGTTTTCATAGGTCATAACACTAATTTTGGTATAATAAGTACTTACAACTTATCGTGATATATAATATAAATATATTATATATTATATGTTGCGTATACCTGCATTAATAGATATACGTAATTATTAATTTTAATATATATATAAAAATTATCTCCGAACTTGCGAGGTTTCGTCGTTGCATCGACTGCTCGGCATTTTTACCCCGCCCAAGTCAGTCTCGCTACGATCGTAAAAGTG
>JAIPRL010012968.1:0-11269 GCA_025469235.1 Pemphigus obesinymphae
AAAAAAAAACAGAGAATATTGACTATGCCTAAACGTACAGTTAGCAAGAATAATTTTTTGAATTGTACAATTTCCTTTTTTCAATTAGATTTTGTGTTGAAAAATTTGAAATATATAATTCGAAAAACCCAACGCCCTGGCATAAATAATTTTCTCATATTTAAATATTTTCCTATTTTAGGTATGTCAATTTCTAATCATATTGGGATCATAAGGCAAAAATAAGTTTGTGTATCAAAATACCGATTATCATTTTTCCGGTATTGTTTTTAGTTTTAATTACCAATTTTTGATATTTAAGATTTCGATTTTGGTTATTTAAATACCGGTTTCGTTTTTGGTTTTAAATATCGTTTTCTGAATTTTCTGGTTTCGTTTTTGGTTTTAAATATCGCTTTTCGATTTTCCCGGTTTCGTTTTCGGTTTTAAATATCGTTTTCTGATTTTTACGGTTTCGTTTTTGGTTTTAAATATCGTTTTCTGGTTTTTCCGATTTCGTTTTTGGTTTTAAATATCGTTTTCTATTTATTCCAATTTCGTTCTGGTTTTTAAATATCGTTTTTGAGTTTTTACGATTTCAGTTATGATTTCAATATTGATTTCGGTTTTTTACCGGTATTAACCGGTATTTAAAATCAGTTTCGAATTCGGTTTCAAGTCCTGCCAATTTGATTACTTTTACTATTTTTTCCAATATCCGAAATCGTAATATACTTTATTATCATTGATAATTTTATTATTTAATATTTCTTATCATTTTTTTTCGTTTGTTTAAATTAAAGTTTTTACCTACTTCTTTTATTTAATGAAATTATGTGTTATATTATACCCTGTAACGAGCCCGTATTTAAGAATATAAATTTAACCCACTGATTCACAGAGTACCTAAATAGGTACCTATACTATAGATTTGATATGTCATAGTAATGAATTTAAAATCGTAAGACTTTCGTAGTATTTTTCACGATTTTAAATTAAATTTATATTGATGATGATAGTCTAAGTTGGTGCATCTAGTTTTCTTTTACGACATAATGCGAATAGGTAGTAGGTACTTTAATTTTTAAACAGTAAAACAATTAAAAACAATAAAAACGTAAAATATAAAATTTTACCTTCTTTTATCACTTATTAAGAATGGTAATTACTTATCAAATAAAAGTAAATACCATTGACCAATTACAATCAAGTAAATCTATACAACTTGTTCCACAGTTCACTATAACCACGGACTAAGATATGCAGGACAAACCACTCGTCTGAAAAAAAACAGTCACGTTATGTCACGAGACGGATTTAATAACAGAAACAGCTATCTAGTGGTAGAATTATCAACATAATATAATATCGTGTATTATAATTAAAATACTAGAGAGCGTGACGACAGCAATAACAAACAACACGAAAAAAACGTTTATTTTGTCGTACGTATACCTATATACCTGTATTCGTAAGTTTTATGGTGGATGCATAGACAAATTATACCTTGGTATATCCTTAGTATCCTTTGATGGATGCAACCAAAAAATATTCGAAAAAATTCAAAAGTCTTATGGATTTATTATACCAGTAAATTTAGAAAGTCAATAGGATTTAAGGGAACATTGCATAAACAGAGAACACTCAAATCTTGGAGGTAAAAAATGTATTTGTAATAAATCAAAATTTTATTTATCAATATTAGTTACTAGTTATTTGTTAAGTGTTAACTAATTTTGAAAGTTTTTTTTTTATAACTTTTTTTAGTGGGTTCCTTATTTTGTAATAGACAATATTGACACATACGCATTGTAATATAATAAGAAAACATATCTGACATTACATTAATTTGATGTTCAGTACAAGGAAATTAATTTACATTATTTTCTAAAACATCATTTACTGTTAAATTAAATACATCTGGATCGTTACAAAATTTTATAAAAGAATTTTCTATAGTCTTAATTATACTAAATACATTATAATTTGGGTGTATTAAATAACCTCGAGATTTAATATTAGTGAATTGGGCTACAGATTTATTACAAGTATTAGATGTATTTTTTAAAAAAGACAAACATTTTTCACAATAATAGCGTTTTATCAGTTGCTTAATTAAATATCCACAGACATAATACACCACACAATCAATTGTTAATGATTTAGAATAATTGTGGTCTTCAAAAATAGAATCTGCTTCCCATCTGTCATTTTCAATGTACGAATCCAATTTAGTTTTTAATTTTTCAATATTTTTTTTCAGTTATATCTATATAAAATATAGGTAGTATATTAGAATAATTAATTTTTATTATTAGCATTACATACCATCAGTATCATATATATTTTTTATGTCATCAATCGATATTATTGACTTTTCTGAATTTAATACCTGACAATTACCCGTTTTTGGAGGCATTATAATAGAATACACCTATAATAATTTATACATTTGTAGAAATGTAGGTGTAGCCGGGTGGTCATTAGGACCCGTAGATTGTCTTATAGTCCCAAAGAATAACTAATTGTGAAATAAGTTATAATGCATATAAAATATAAAATGAGTATCTCCAATAATTTACCTCTAGAGTATCCTGGTTCATCTTGTTTGTAAGTACATAGTGGAAACCACAGTCGTTCAGTACATAATTACACAAATCTATTGTAGATTTTAATGTAACCCTTAATCCCTGAGCTGTATTAGGTGTTAAAAATTCGTTTTCTTTTATACTGTCTTCAATTAGATTTTGTTCCAAATTATCAATATAATTTAATGTCATTAGCATTGTCTATAATTAATGTTTGTTTTTAAAAAAAATATATTTTTATTTTTTATTGAAATATTTGTACCTAATTAATATTTGATAATAATAGTATAATTTATTGATACATACTTCCATGCACTTCCCTTTTTTATGCCTTCAGCTGTATATTTTCTATTCAAGGCGTCAAAACAGTCATTAAAATACCTTGTAAAATATTAAAATACTCTGTCTCTTCACTATCATCAAGTGAGATGCATTTGCAGTTATCTCTAAAATATTTGATTCGACATTCCAAAACTGAACACTTTTTTACCATTTTGAATAAAAAAAAAATTGAATATTATTATACAAATTTATAAAAATATATATTAATATTACAATAAAAATAATAATATGTAATAGGTAATAAATAAATAATATATTTAGTAATAAAACTACAAGGTTTGGTATGGTCTGTGGGACTGGCGCTTGGGGGAAAAAAATAATCTTATTTTGCAGTAAAAATAATTTTAAAATATCATAAATAGAATAGTATAAATAGTATTCTTGTTTAAGCAATAGATAACGCAAAATACTATCTATGTGTTGCATGATTTTGTCACAAGATGGCTCTTGCTCTGCTAAAATCTGCTGGTGACACACCTCGACCGCATTTATTACGGTCCTAGTTATGGAGTGATTTGTCCTGTATATCTTAATCCGTGACTATAACTAAAACGTTTCAGTATCACTGCCTACCGATTATCTTTATTCAGCAAATAATCTATCTGACAGATAGATTTGCATTGAAAAACACTTATCACATTATTCGGAAGTTTATCTCCTGGATAAATATTTATATATTTATATTTAAGGTATTCAAAATCGTATTTATAAAACACGGAAATGTAGGTTTATTTCTTCATAGAAAACATACAAAAAAAACTGAAAAACATATTTCACACACGTCAAAGAAATATATAAGTACCTATTTATGGTAGGTATTCAAAATAGTATTTATAAAACACGGAAATGTACATTTTTTTTCTTCATAGAAAACATAAAATAAAAAACTAAAAATAAAACGTATTTCCACACGTAAAATCAAATAATTCCCTAAACTCAGGAGGGAAAATTAATGTAGGTAAAAGCTTCTACACACAAAAACAAGTTTGATCAAAACCAAAAAAAAATTTTTTACTCAAGGAGAAAAAAAAGTACACCGTACATTGGCAAAACTTGTACTCGGTCGTACAATTAAAAAAAATTTTTGTTATCAATATAGTTATCCGTTAGGTAAATCTTTAATTCGGTGGAAAAAGTACCGGATAACTATTTTATTATTTATCTACTGCATAAGTGCTTTTTGGATATTAAAAAACCGATAATAATTTCCTTATTAGCCGAATAACTCATGTTATCTAGCGGATAAATTCGATTGAAAAACCGGGTCTTATTGTCTAGAATTGTCCCTTACATATACTTTTTGTGATGGGTGTTCGAATTCTAAACGAAAAGCCTTTTCAATATTTTCACAAGCAGCTTTTGAATAAGTTTGTTCAAAATTTTCTACAAAAACTAGTGTAATTTCTTTGAGATAAATGCATAAGAAAGTTATTTTTTGTTCAGTAGACCAGCCATTAATAGTGTTTGCTTTATTATATTTGCGAATAAATAAATTTATATTTTCGTGTACCGGAAAATTTTGGGGGCTTATAGTATGGTGTAACGGCCCGAGACAAACAATAATAAGTTTGAATAAAACAATAGAAAATAGTTGAGGTTCATTCAAGCGAACCTGATGAACCGCTAAACACAGAACACGTTAAAAATCAATCGATGTACAAATTAATACGCGGTATGCCGGTGGTGCGATCTATCGACAAAATTAAGCAGCCGGTAAAGAGAAACCTAGGAATAGCCTCGTAAAAAACAACAAGAAAGCGCGACTAGAACCAACCTAAACGACCTATACTGACGAATAATAGGAACAATAAAGGTCGATGAGCAATGATTATATGATATAAATGCCGATAAAAGTATCGGCTACGTCTTACAATATTATCAAAAGAGTAGACCGAAGAGATTGAGTACAGACACATATGAAAATGGAAACACCGAAATCGACACAACCGTACAGGCCATACTACACCACAAGGTGGTAAATACTGGCAGATTTTACGACGACCGATACCGCATTACCGATTTCTCTTTGACTCATATACCAATAAGAGATTTGAAATCGGAAATATCCTACCGTAGTAGTGTCGTGACCATATGCTTTTATAATAGCGGTGTATCAGTCGAACTACATTTTCACCTGCCATACTTCCCCCTGACCGCTACTTTTCCAAGTAATGTCAGTTTCCTCCTAAAGATTAATTCTTTTACAAGTTATACCTGTCTTCCTCTCTGGCCGCTACTCTTACAAGTTATGTCAATTCTCCTTTCCTAATCTTTGTTCAACACCACACGGAGAATACCCTATCGGCAGCGATCAAGGACTAGTGGAGATCCGTCTGCCACTGCGGCCAACAGTGAGCGTCCCGGACTCATCGACCGGTTGCCAGATCCAGTTTCCAGGCCACCCCGATCCGTTGTTGTGGGCGGTTAGAGGCTAGGTCCCCGGACACCCTCGACCCGTCTACCGGACTCAAGTTACCTGCTATTCCGGCCATCGGGGAACCAACTACCGAGTCGGACGATCTCCAACCGGTGTACCCGACATCTATACTTCCAGCGTGGGACCAGAGTGGACCAAGGAACAACTTCGACCACCTTCAGTGGGACATCTCACTGGACCGTACCACCCCGGTTTTCTGGGACCCTCGGGTTGAGTTCACCATGGGCCTTATCAGGTCACGCCGAACCGTAGAGTGGATCACCGTCGAGCAATAACTAACCGGGGCCAGCTTCTCCACGCCGACACGAGGACCGGATCCATACGGTATCGGTACTGCACACCAGCAGCGTGGCCCACCGTCCAATACGTAAATATATTCCTATATACGTCAACATTTAATTCATACTCAATCAATGAGTATCTTGTGATCCCCACCGAAGATCACGCATTTTCCGACACTTGTCAGAAGATAACCCGCTTTTCCAAGTAGAGATGTAAGGTAACGTCCCTCCCGGACGTGGGGCTCTAAGAGTCAATCTGTGTATCTCCTCCCGGTGAACCCCCGCATTATATTGTAAATATTTTATAACCAAACAATCTGAATATATTAAATTAAACATTGTATGTATATATGTTCACAATAAAAGACTTTAGCAACAAACATTTGTTCTAATAATTCACGAGCCAGACCGGAAAAAAATCGGGCTGTTTCAAAGATAATTGATTATACTTTTTTTGTTTAATGTGGAGTGTATAAATTCTTTATTTTTAAAAGTTGAATTATTATTACACAGTTTATTTATTAGAAAATATTTGTTATTTATAGTTTTTATGTTTTAAGAAAATTTGGGCATAGGTTTCCTTAAGATAAAAAGTGTTTATAATTTTTAAGAAAAAGAGCAGGAGTTTTCTTAAAAAATTCGTTTTTTATTTTTACATAATATTTATATTATATAAAAAATATATTTTTATATATATTTATAAATAATAATTATTTATAAAATAACATTTTCGTTTAACATCACAACAACGTCGATTGAAAACAAAAATTGAAATCTGTGAGCACGGGAATGATAAAGTTCCTTTTAGTATTTCAAGTTTTTCCGTTTTTTCTTTTTCTTTTTATTGTTTTTTTTTCTCAAAACGACCCTGCAGCATTTAGTTATTATATAAAATCATCATTAAACAAATTAGTCATAGTATATATAGTTATTATTTTAGACAGTATTACTATGGAATATAATAAATTAATTCAACTTTGAATTTCCTTCTGTTGAAATATCACAGTTTTACATTGATTATATATACCATAATATAATCAATGGTTAAAGGTAGATGGACTTATTTTTAATAATTTATAAAGATGCAGACACCTTGCTCTTTGACAAACATAATAAAATTATGTTCACATGTCGAAAATGTCTAACACAAGTAAATATTTTATAAACAATTTACCCTTCCTCAGAGATCAGAACTAGCATCACTTTTGTTTCTTATAGATTAAAAGTTTTGCTATGTAATATATATTTCATATAATACCTACTTAATAAATACTAGAAAAAAATTGGTCATTGTTATTAAAGCCATTTAAAAGAGAAGTCTGCGTATTTCATTTAAATAACCATCAAGCCAAATTACTCCTGTACACATGCGATTTTAAAGGGTTCTGTTTAAGAAATTTTTATAAAATCTAAACAAAAATTAAAGTCCAATAATTTAAAAATATTTGAATATATTTTTAAAGTAATTTAAAAGTATAGTCTTGTATCAATACCATTTTTAATTGTATAAATGTATAATGACGATAGTTGTTTTACATATTTCATTTTTATTAACTTGAGAATATTGTAGAAAAATGACAATAATATATATAATAATAAATTATAAATAACAAAATTATCTAGCGACTGATGGAGTTGATTTTTGATATATGCAATTTTACACTGTTAAAACACTGTTTGAACTGTTGAAAAAATCAAAACAATCGATATTTTGATAGCTCATAAAATGTGTAAAAATCGATAATATATTATTATAATGTAATATATATATTAAAAATCGGCTCTATCAGTCACCAAATAATTTTATTCTTTAGAATCTTAATTTATTTTATCTTACTGCAATATTCTCAAGCTGATAAAAAAGAAATATGCGAAACATATTTTTTTAAACAACTATTTACATTATATAATTAAAAATGGTATTGACACAAGACTATATTTTTAAATTACTTATAAAAATATATTCAAATATTTTTAAATTGTTGGGTTTTAATTTTTGGTTAAATTTTATAAAAATTGCCTTAACAGAATCCCATAAAAATCGCATGTGTGGCATCTTCTCAAGTAAAAAGGGTCAAAAAAAAAAATTATATATATTTCTTGATATGAATTAATAAGTAGCCGTTATCATGAATAATATAGTTATTATTTTAATAGACTTTTTATATACAATAATATATAATACTAAGTATATTTTTTATTTTTGGCATGTGGAAATTTAAAGTTGAAAAAGTAGAGGTTTCTTTTCAGGTATCGGTGTTTTATGAGTTCATCTTTGACCCTAAAAATGTAGGAAAAATCTTATGCCGTCCCTTTAGCGACAACAAATGAGCAACGAAAAGTTTGTCTTGTCGAAAATAAAAGGTCATAGTTCAAATATCCCTACTCTTGAAGAATTGTCCGACCTACTCCTCAAAATTATCTATCAACCCCTTAATAATATACGACCTACAAAAGCTAAAATAATACACACCAGTGGAGTTAAAAAATTTAATATCTTTAAAAATATTTTGAAGTGGCTGAAAACTGCAACAGAATCGCAGAAAGAAATTGATGATGATTTTTAATTATTTCTAATTATAATTTATTTAATAAAACAATAAAAATCTTTTTTTTTTTTTTATCAAACATTTTTTATTGACAATTTATTACTAAAACCTCCTGAACCCTTGGATGAATTTTGAAAAGGTCCCATCTCATAAAATTGTAACTGCTGTTTTCTGCTACACACATTGAACTATATGGAAATTATTTTAGTATGTTAGGATGTACTATATAATAGATCACAGTTTCTGAAAAAAAATTGTTCTCTTTCTTTAAATTGCTTAAAAGATATTTCGTTTTTGTCTACTGAATAATTTAAAAAAACCGAGATAGGCCCTCTTCGAAATTCATGATTTGAATACTAATAGTTATATATTATATAGTACCTATATATATATGAAAATCACAAAAAATAAATTGTAAAAAAAATTGTTAAAATTACTTAAACGGCATGATACATCGAAAATCAAAAAATTAGAAATTAAAACATTTCTGAAAATGTATATATTAAAAATATACATATACATATACATGGTATACTTTGCATAAGTACCAATTTTTTTATTTAAATAAAAAAAAATTTTATAAACCCGTCTTTAAACCATAAACAAATCTAGTTTTGTTTTATTTATTATACTATATTTGTATTTATTTAAAAAAAAAATTTTATTGCATAGTTTGATGTTTCAAAAATGGTAGTACCTATATTTTAGAAACATAAATTTTTATTATATTTTTGCCTTCCCTTCTAATTTTTTTTTCAAATTCAAGCACTGACGATTATGACATTTGTGATTTATTCGCGATTTTCACTGTCATCCCTTATTTATTGTATAAGTACCTAGGTACACTATATTAAAAATTAGTTTTATTAATTATCAATATTTTATAATATTTTAATTGAACGAAATTAAAAGCGGCAAAGAAAACTGTGACCTATAAGTGAATATCTGTATTATACGTAGGTACCAATATAGTTACTGGTTAGCATTCTTAGAGAATTTATATTTTTCACCCCGTGAACACTATTCAAATAATGCCTCTGATTTTAGGTCGTAGCTCCTTAATGGAATATTTATGACTGTTTACCGGTTTCCCGTTTTCGCGTGAAAAAAGTTGAATGATACCAATCGGAATCTTCTTTTGTGACAAAAAAAACAGTAGGAAATAGCCACCGGACGTCCGTTCCTCAACAAACCCAATGACGGCGGATTCGCGTGTTCTGTTTTCCTTCGACAACTGGTACAATACGAATGCCGGTTTATCACAGAATCATCGGCGCCGGAATGTCTGCCGGAGCCGGTATGAAAAGCGAATTCCATTTTAATTTATAGTTTATTCGATTGAACAACAGTTTAAATTAATATTTCATTTTATAATCGTAACTTGGGTAGGTATAGAAGATAGAAAACGTTAGAAAAAGATAGAATACGGTTAAGCTTAAACACTATATCGTCCAATTTGAATTTATAAAATATTATATTCTATTATAATACATATTACATTATAATTTACAGATTAATTAGATACAGTATATTATACTATACGTGTATCAATGGTTTCCAATAACAACGTTGTCGAATCAGATTATTATCGTTGGTTAATCAATTTTGAACGATAAAATAAATGCGTATATAAACACAATATTCACACAATATTAAATATATGCGTGAAGTTCGCCATCCCTCTTGTTATTCAACTATTTCAAAACAATTTGTAATCGTATTTTTTTTATTTGTAACCAATTTTTAGAATTTTTAACTTCGAGGTATAGTAGTTTACGAGTTACAGCCGATTTCTCAATAGGGGCTAATATTATATTAAAAATGTAAAATCCACTACCTACCTGTAATTGTTTTCAATGTTCGACTCAATTTTAGTGAAGAAATTCATGTAGAATAATAAATTCAAATTATATTCACTTGATATTCATAATTTTGTTAATTCAAATATTTTTTGTCTTATTTTTCGGATTATTCGTATTATATCTTTATTCTTTGTATCCAGGTTTTATATTCAGATTTTGTAGTTCCATTGCAAGTCCATCTTCAAAATTTTCAGTATAGTATTCGTCTCTGTTGTACTTATGTATACTGCCAGGTGTGCTTTTATCTGAATCTGTCATCCTGAACGATTTTTATATTCACTGGACACTCAGACATTTTTTCAAACAAAAAGGTACATAGTGCATACCGATCAAGGAATTTTAGTTTCAGTTCCACTTTATGAAAATTGCGAACTATACTTCTGATAAATATGATTCTATTTTTAATGCTATACCTATCTTTTCTAATGCTGGCTCTACACATTAGAAACTTACTTCGTTCTTGTTTTTCAAATAGAAGAAGATTATTTTTGAGAATTAACTATAATTTAATATGACATTTTTCGTCAAATATGTATTATTATAATATATTTTAATATATATAATTTGAAAAGCCGGTCAGAAAGTAGGGGAAGAACTTCGCTCGTTGGGTAGGTTAGTGCAGATGGTAGAGCAATATATTGAATTGGAAAGCAATGATAAATCATTTATTTCAATAAACGACATCAAGCCACGTATATAATATGAGTATTGCTATTCTTATTAGAATTTATATAGGCGATAAACATTTTACGTCAATATACATAGTCTTCTTCTTCTCCTTCGCCTTCTCTCCCAACTATTTGTGGTCGGCCACACTGGTCCTACACTTCCACATAACTCTATCTCCCGCATCTTCTTCACTTAATCCCACCTTCTTCATATCACTCTCCATAACATCCCCCATCTTTTTTTCGGTCTTCCTCTCCCCCTCTTTCCATCAACATATATTTCCCTTACTAATCTTACTGCCTCAGTCTCTTCCCTCCTTAATACATGCCATCTTAATCTATTCTCTCACATTTTGTCTACTATCGAAGCTACCCCTATACTACCTCTTAATATTTTCAAAAAAAACACCTAAATACTTAAACCTCTCCAATTCTTCCACCACATCCCCACTTAACTTTATTTCTAGCCTTTCCCTATTCCCTCTGTGTTCCCTTTCACCAAAATCATACTCTATATATTCTGTTTTATTCCTACTAATCCTTAGTCCTTTACTTTCCAGAGC
>JAIPRL010012969.1:0-11267 GCA_025469235.1 Pemphigus obesinymphae
GGTTAAAAGGTAAATTTTATAAGGCAGTGGTGAGACCTGCAATGATGTATGGAACAGAATGTTGGGCAGTAGGTAGAAAGATAGAACAGAGAATGAGTGTAGCTGAGATGAGAATGTTAAGGTGGATGAGTGGAGTTACTAGAAAGGATAAAATAGGGAATGAGTATATCAGAGGTAGTATAGGGGTAGCTTCGATAGTAGACAAAATGAGAGAGAATAGATTAAGATGGCTCGGGCATGTATTAAGGATGGAAGAGACTGAGGCAGTAAGATTAGTAAAGGAAATGCATGTTGTTGGTAAGAGGGGGAGGGGAAGACCGAAAAAGAGATGGGGGGATGTAATGGCGAGAGATATGAGGAAGGTGGGAGTAAGTGAAGAAGATGCGGGAGATAGAGTTAAGTGGAAGTGTAGGACCAGGGTGGCCGACCCCAAATAGTTGGGAGAGAAGGCGAAGGAAAAGAAGAAGGAGAAGAAGACTACCTATATAGTGCGATCATGTATAGTGCTGGATATAAGGATGGGCGAAACGGGGCACTTGCCCCGGGCCTGTTACGTTGGGGCACAAAATGTAAACATGTTTACGCTTTTGGAGTCCTCGTTCCCGATTTTTGAAAATTGAAAGAAGAAGAAGATTTAAACATATTCAATAATTATGGTTTTTAAAATTAATAACTCAATTGATTTTACAGCAGAGACATTATTTAGAAGTAAGTAATAATGTTTCAAAAAACGTAAAAAATGCTTAATCATATTTCAAAATACACAATCAGATAGACTAAAATACGTTTGATATTTTTTAAATTAAGCTCAGTACATTTCTACAAATATACTCAGTTATATATGATTCATCGTCGAAATGTATGCAATACATTAAAAGATTATTATTCAAAAAAACCATAGCTATTAATTATAAATTATAAGGAATCAAATTTTGGCTAATCAATTTCTGTTGTAAAATGTCACAATAAATTATATTATGGGTTTATATAATATCATTGTACAGATTTATTTATTTATTTATTGCAGTACGCTAACTATGTATTTTGTCAAAATCAATTTATTTTTATTTTGCTCTAACTCCGGAATGAATGGTGATGAGAGCATTGTTCCAATGAGATAAATTTTTGTTCAGCGTTATCTATGTAATTATTGTATTTTTTATTATATTCAGTATACATGTTTTAAATAAATATATTTTATATATTAAGGTCTTTTTAAATAATGATTTATCAGGTTAAAGAATATTTAATTTTAATTTTTTTTGGAATTTTACAAGATTTTTTTATATAATATCGGTTACAAAATTATTAACAACGCTTTTTACATTTTCTTCCAAATTATATACATAATTTAATATGCTTCAGGTCGTAAGAGATAAGTTTTACCATTGTAAAGAATTCAAGCATGGCGTTCTTGTTTGCTTAATACCGTATCGTAGAAATGAGCAACGCTTGTGTTAGAGTGGTTACTTGTGGTTAATTTATTCTTACAAAAAATACCGTATAGCATCAAATATACGTAGAGATAAAGATACACAGTAGTTAAACTTATTATACACATACAGTACACTACTGACAGTTATACGAGAAGGTTGTGTGCCGTACTTTTCACTTATCTTATCTTAGTTAATTAGTGAATGATTATGGATGAAATTAATAAATCACTTAATGACTTTAAATCCAAACAAAATAAAATTATTTCTAACATAAATAACTAAACTGAAATAATCAATAAGCTAAATAAAATATTTTATAATATATTGAATACAGTCTCGGCCTTAGCTGACGAAAATAAAAACCTAAAAGAAAAAGTTAGTATACTTGAACACAAAATAGAGAAAATCGAAAAGTCAGCTACATCAGTTGGAAATGAACAACACAATATATCCGAATTCATTTTATAGACAATTGCGTAAAAATAATATTATTATATATAATTTACCAAAAAATACAAACCAAGATCACGATAAACTCAATAATAAGTTTAATAATATTTAAACACAAATATTTCAATCTTCTCTTGCTCTCGTATGAGAAAATCGAATGGAAAGAATATCTCAAAACCACGTCCAATTAAATTAATATTACGCACCTCCTTAGAAGCATTCACAGTTTTACAATCACAAGCCAAACTCCAATCATCATCCGACTGGACCAATATTCGATGTGCTTCAGATCGTACACCTAAGCAACGTGAACATATGGCATCTTTGAGAAACGAACTCTAACGCCGCAGGAATAATGGTGAAGACAACATTATAATTAAATATGTTAAAGGTTTACCTAATATCATTAACATTTCAAAAAACGTATACAAATTTCCAATTAATTTTTAAATATTTATTATCAAAATGTACCTACGTAGTCTAAATAACAAATTAACACATTTGAAATCTTTATCTCCACTTTCTTTATACGATATTCTAATATTTACTGAAACATGGCTTAATGATAACATTCATTCATCAGAATTGGGCTTATATGATTATGTAATATACAGATATAATAGGAATATAGAAACAAATCTCTTATCTAGAGGTGGCGGTGTCTTAATAGTTATTTGCAAGTCTTTTCCCTCCAAGCCATTAATAATACAAAATAATAATCTTGAAATCCTATTTGTATTAATTAAATTACATAATCAGTCTGTCATTATTAGGTCAGTGTATGTTCCAGTTCGCTCCGATAAGAATATATTTGATATAAATTTTAACTCTGTGGAATTGTTATATCATAAAAATCTAAATGCGAAATTTATACTAGTAGGAAACTATAATTTACCTTCAGCTAAGTTTTCTAATGCGATCTCATATTTCAACAATAAATTATCTTATTTTAATTTTTCCCATTTAATACTACAAAAAATATCAACAATAACAAATACCCAATCTGGTTTAATAAGGAAATAATTTATACGATAAAACAAAAAAACACGCTCATAATACTCATAATATATACAAAACATCAAACAACTTAAATTTATACACTCAATTTTTCACTCTCCGCAATAAATGTAAACAATTACGATTCCGAGTTTTTATGATGCTTATATTAATAATGTTCAAACATCAGTGAAAAACAATCCAAAAATTTTTGGAAATTTTTCAATACCGAAAAATCTACTTCATATCTACCTAATTCAATGTCGTATCTAGAAAAGGAAGCTGATAACGGAAATGATATTGTTAACTTATTTAAGTCATATTTTTCTAATACCTACATATAATTTCAATACAATAAATTTACCTGATATTAAATACCCCAAAAGTATCTTAAACCCTATTTGTTCTATAAACATAGAGAAAAATGATATATTTAAAGAACTATGGAATATTAATTTAAAAA
This sequence comes from Pemphigus obesinymphae, assembly GCA_025469235.1. Taxonomy (NCBI): domain Eukaryota; kingdom Metazoa; phylum Arthropoda; class Insecta; order Hemiptera; family Aphididae; genus Pemphigus; species Pemphigus obesinymphae. The sequence continues at coordinate 3,346 of JAIPRL010012969.1, forward strand.
CATCACCAGGTACCGATAACATTTCTGCGATCTTCTTAAATAAATGTGTAAATTTATGTAATTTTAATGTTTATGTAATTTTATAAAAAAAAAAAAAAACACCGTTTTGTAAAAACATTATAATAAATTAGTAGTATGGTTTTCGAACAGGTCGATCTACAATTACCAATTTGTCTATTTTCAATCAATCAATTCTAGATTCTTTTAAAAACGCAGACCAAACTGATGTTATTTACACTGATCTTGTAAAAGCGTTCGACAGACTGAACCACAAATTACTAATATTAAAACTAAAAGCTTATGGATTTTGTGATCCACTTCTCTCTTGGTTTAAATCATTTTTAACTAATCGTATCCAATTTGTTAAATATGAAAACTTTATTTCTGACGACATTGCTGTTGTATCTGATGTCCCTCAGGGAGACCATTTATCTCCATTACTATTTTTACTTTTTATTAATGAAATTTCTAATATATTAAAACACTCTAACCTCCTATTATTAGCAGACGATCTCAAACTTTTTAATATAATTCGCCGTCAAAATGATTCTACTACTTCAAAAAGATTTAAACGCATTCCAAATATGGACTTAATTATAACTTAAAAACACTTAAATACCTTAGTAAATGAAATTAATGATCTGGGTGTTATTTTTGATTCAAAATTTAATTTTAAACTTCATAATAATAATATTATTAAAAAATCATCAGCTAAACTAGGATTTATCAAACGCACATCTAAAGACTTTCACGACTCTCATGCTCTTAAATGATTTTATTTCTTAATTGTACGTTCTCAGCTGGAATATGCAAATATGATATGACACACTGACTCTGTAATTCAAAATAAAGATATCTCCTAAATTCAAAATAATTTTTTAATATTTTTATGCTTACAATGTAAAATATATAGAGCTCCTTATTCAGATTACAATATTATAAATCAACTTTTCTTTATCTTACCCCTACAAAAAATATTTAAACAATTAAACTTAAAATGTCTTTAAAAATTATTTAATAATATTATAGATTGTCCAGAGCGACTTAACTGCAAAGCAAACCCTCACAACTCTAGATATAAACTACCTTTCTATTTACCAAATATATCAACTAAATATATGTTGTACTCCCCATCTAATGTATTGATGTCAATAGGAAATTCTTTAGATAATGTAGATATATTTCAATCCTCACTTAAAGATCATTCATTATATTGTATTCATTAAAATGTTTATCTCTCTTTTTGTTTGTTTTTTGTTATTTATTTATATACACATATACGCATGTACCTTGATTTATATTTCTTCTTTTATTTTAAATATTCATAAAACTGTATTATGTTAATTTAAATGTAATTGGAAATTATTCCGTAATAAACGATATTATTATTATTAATATTACTTAAATACTATTTATAAATTATCTGGACAGAGGATGCGTCCGTCGGGATTATAGTACATGTGTGACCTAGAGCAATCCCCGTTCCCTATGAACAGTGGCGCAAATACGCTGGTTTCCCATGCCTATCCTTATGGTGAGGGACCGGATCACGAATAAGGATGGTAAGATAGTGAGTCACGGTCCACCCAAATACATGGCCTATAAACATAGATAATAAAGATATGGATGGGCCAGGCCTATACCCAATACATGAAGTGTTGTAAATCCGAAGAGAACGCTAGTTACCACAGTGGTTACTTATGGTTTTAATTGAATGGTTACTTGGTAATTGATAAATGATAATTTCTTCTATAAGTTATCTATGGTAATACTTTAAAGGTAAATGATGAGAATTGTTGTTGACGTGATTACTGTCTACAACATACAACCACTGTTCTATACCATACAGTAACCATATTGGTAACAAGCTCTCTCTTCGAGCACATTTGAATACAATAGCATGGCCCATCCATATCTTTATTATCTATGCCTATAAAGGTATGATAGGAGCGCGCCAGATAAGCGGCACAATTAAAAGATTTATTGTCGCGATGGGCAAAGGTTCTGTGGTTGTTGTTTTTTCCGCACCGCGTAGTTCCGCGCAGCCAGGGTTAGACTCCTCGATTGCTCTTGACGAATCACATGCACATAACCGTGTGGAACTGTCTGTGTGCATACTGGTGTAGTCCGGGTAGTTGTTGTGGTCTTTAAATTTATAATAAATTCCTTAAGTTTAGTTATACCTATTCAATAATTTCGGTTTATAATTCAATAATTCAATTGATTTTATAGAGCTAATAAATTATAAAAGTAAGTAATAATGGTACAAATAATCAAAAATAAGCTTGATCATATTTCAAAATACACACTCACCTAGACAAAATATGCTTGAAATGTTTTAAATTGAACTCAATTCATTTTAACAACAATACTCAGTTTGATATGATTCATCGTCAAAAATTATGCAATATATTGAAAGAATAATGTTCAACAACTTGTTTATAAGTTATAATGAATCAAATTACTGATGTAAAATATCAAAATAACCTATTTAATTTGCTGATATTATAGTATTGTACGAGTTTATTAATTTTTTTATTACGGAACACTAAATAAGTATTTTGTCAAAATCAATTTATTTCTATTTTGCTATAACTCCGGAATGATTGGTGTTGGGAATTTGTTCTAATGAAATTAATTTTGGTTCAGCGTCATCTAAGTAATTATTGTGGTAGGTATGATATTCTGTGAACATTTTTTAAATAAATATATATTCAATATTAAGATTTTAAGAAATAATGATATATAAAATTATATAATATTTAATTGAAATTTTGTATGAATTTATACATGCTGTTTTTTTATAATATCGTTTACAAATTATTAACAACGCTTTATACATATCCCTCCTAATCAAATACATAATTTAAAATACCCTGGATCCTAGGAATTTAGAATGTATCAATGTTAATACATCTTAAGGAATTCGCTATTTTTTGTAAATATTTTTAAGAAAAGTATCGTCAGCTAAATTTATTTTCAATAAAATCTATACAAATACCTAGTAAAATTAGTAATTAGGTCTATGCAAACGGTATATGAATCAGACCTCAGATAATTTATATATAAAAATTGCTTCAAAATAAAAATATAAAATAAACTTAATAAATTTACCACAACGCCTAAATTTTAAAAATTATAATAGAAAAATTAATTTTGTAAAAATAATGGATTTCAAACAAGATTAAAAACAAATTTTTCTAAACGGACAATCCTTGGTATAAAGGAAAATCAATATTTATGAATAAAATTAAATATAAATTTTAAAAACAACATGTGTGCTGTTATTCAAAAAATATTTAAATAATATATTTTGAAATTAAACCATTATCATATATTTTCTATATTATACCTCAATATTACTTAAATATATATATATATATATAATTATTTTTAATATTATGAATTTATTTTATTTTTATAAAAGTATCAAAATGTTTTAATTTTAAATTTATTTTTCAATTTTCAATAAATTCAATAATTATGTTTTCTAAATTAATAAATCTATAGAAGAGTTACAAGATTTGAACAACAAAAGTAAGTAATAATGGTATAATATACATACGAAGAATATGTTTGATTATATTTAAGAATAAACATTGTTATTTAATTAAAAATAGAGCATGAATTATGTTTAAATTGTATGATATAGGATTTGTGATGTAGGCATTCACAATGAACGGATCATATAATATTTAACCCTTATTTCTTGACGTTTTACGTTTCAGTCTGCGTTATCAAAATAATAACTCTGGAGATATCTTGATTTAGCCAACTCGTATTTAGTTAAAATAGTTATAAATGTAAAATTTTCAAAATTACCTAACCGATTATTGAACAGATTCAAACTTATAACGTTGGGCTTTCATGATAAAATATAGAATAAGAAAATATTTATTATATTTCATATATTTAGAAAAACTGATTTACTATTCTGAACTTATATATATAAATATTTAAAGGCTGCTATTTTATGGACTTATTGATATAGTGCAATTCCATCTATCCACATCTACCCTCAGAAAATTTATATCCTAAAATTGAATTAAAATAATAATATAAATTAAAATCTATGAATTACTCACAATGTTTAAATTCTATGAATTACCTACTGTTGTACAAAGTAATTCTCTAATCATTTTGTATCTCAAGCTATATTAAAATACAATTTTTAAAACATTCAATCTTTTGTATAAAGTATAACAACAAATTATGAATTAAAGTAAATATAATAAACCTATTAGAAAAAATATGTGCAGAGAGAATTCAAAAAAAATTATGAGTAACAAAAAGTTTCAACCGTAATTTATCACAGGCTACTTTTTATAAAAAAGATTTTTACACATATATATACATATATTATATATTGTTAACCTGGTGATGTTCTACAGATAAATCGAATAGTTAATTATAATCTTATTCTATAATACATAATATATTTACTTAAATTGAAAAATATGGTTATATTTTATAATATATATTAATTATTATTTTAAATTAATAATAACTTTCTTAAGTTTAATTATACTTATTCTATACTTATGGTTTATAAATTAATAAATCAATTGATATTACGGTAAATAATGTAGGTCAAAGTAAGTAATAATTGTTCAAATAATCGTAAAAAAAGCTTGATCATATTTCAAAATGCACACTCAGCTAGACTTAAATATACTTGACACGTTTTAAATTGAGCTCAATACATTTTTACAATAATATTTAATTTTATATGATTCATCGTCAGATATTATACAATATACATTAAAAGAATAATGATCAATAAAATGATGACTCTTGTTTATAAATTATAACGAATGAAATTACAGCTATTCAATTTCTAATGTAAAATTACACATTAACCTATATAGTGTGCTTATATTATATTATTGTACGAGTTTATTTATTTAATACGAAACGCTAAATAAATATTTTGTCAAAATCAATTTATTTTTATTTCACTATAACTTCGGATTGAATGGTATTGGGAACGTTGTTCTAATGAGATACATTTTGTTCAGCGTAATCTATGTAATTATTGTGATAGTTAATATTTTCAGTGTACATTTTTTAAATAAACATATATTCAATAGAAAAAGTTTTTGAAATAATAAGTTGTAAATTTATATAATATTTAAGTAAAAGTTTGTTTGAAATTTATACATGATGTTTATTTATAATATCGTATAAAAATTATTAACAACACATTGTAAATTTTCCTGCTAATCACAAACATAATTTAACATGCCCTATGTTCTAGGAAGTCAGATTTTTTCATTCTAAATACATCTAATAGAATTTGCTACTTTCAGAAAATATTTTTAGAAAAATATTGTCAGTTTTTTTATTTATTATCAATTTTTGTGTAATGTAAAACCAATATTTAATAATAAAAACGAATATAAAATTAAAAAACAACATGTGCCGTTAATATTCAAAAAAATTTTAAATAACATATTTCAATCGTAAACCATCATCAGATAATTTTTTAAATATATATTAGTTTTCCTTACATATTTATATATGTTTATATTATATATATTATTATTTTTAATATTATATATTTATATTATTTTGATTAATTTTCACAGTGCACTAATTTATTGTGGTAAAATAATCCAGATATCCCTGATGGATAGAGGTGTATAACATACTTAAAAAACCCCCTGCTAATATAGGTTACAAATTATTAGCAACGTTTTGTACAATTCTTTGATAATCATATTTATAATAATTGAACATACCCTAGGTCCTAGGAGATTAGTTTTTCCATTGTTAAACATCTAATACAACTCTGTAGTTTCAAAAAAATTTTTTAGTGAAATTACGTCATCTTAATTTCTTTTGGAAAAATATATATACATACCTAGTTATATTTTTATATGTACCCAAACTCTATCAAAATCTACCATCCGAGAATTTATATGTAAAATACTGAATTAAAATAATAATATAAATTAAAATCATTAAATTTCTCACAATGCTTAAATTATATGAATTACTGTTGTTCAAAATAATTCTCTAATAATTTTGTATGGCAAACTAAATTAAAAATTTTTTTTTAATTTTTAATCTTTTGTATAATGTAAAACAAATAATTATGAATGAATGTAAATATAATAAACCTATTAAAAAAAATATGTGCTGAGAGAATTAAAAAAAAAGATTAGGAGTAAAAACAAAGTTTCAACCGTAATTTACCATAGGCTATTTTTTATAAAGATTTTAATTTTACACACACACACACACACACATATATATATATATTATATATTGTTAACCTGGTAACGTTCTACAGTTAAAATTATATGTTAGTTGTAATTAATTTCCATAATACATATTAATATTACTTATATTTATAAATACAGTTATGTTTTATAATATATATTAATTTTTTTTATTTTAAATTAATAATAAATTTCTTAAGTTTTATTATACCTATTCAATAATTATGGTTTATAAATTTATAAAACAATTGAATTCACAGTGGGATAAAAGACACAAGGTAAGTAAAAATGGTTCAAAAAATCTTAAAAAAAAGTTGGATCATATTTCAAAATACAAACTCAGCTAGACTAAAATACACTTGACATGTTTAAATTGAGCTCAGTACATTTTCACAATAATACTTAGTTTTAAATGATTCGGAGTCAGAATTTATGCAATACATTGAAAGAATAATGATCAATAAAACTATGGCTAATACTTATAATTTTTTAACGAATCATAATACAGCTATTCAATTTCTGATGTAAAATGACACAATAATCTACATACTGTGTTTATATTATGGCTTTTTGAAATAAAGATCTATAAGGTTATAGAATATTCAAATATAAAATTTTTTGAAATTTATACATGATGTTTTTTTATAATTATTAACAATGCTTTTTTCATTTCCTTACTTATAATGTACATAAATAAATATGCCCCAGGTCCTAGGAGATCAGTTTTTCCATTGTAAAAATTTTAACAAATTTTGGTAGTTTCAAATAATAATTTTATCAAAATGTCAACATCTTAATTTCTTTTAGGAAAATCTATACACATACCAAGTTTTAAATTTTACAAATATCCGTACATTATCTATATATACCCTCGGAGAATTCATATCTAAAAAAGTGAATCAAAATAATAATATAAATTAAAATCATTGAATATCTCAAAACGGTTAAATTCTATGTATTACCGTTGTAAAACGTTATTCTATAAAATTAATGTATCTTAAACTAGATTAAAATAAAACATTTCAAATTCTCAATCTTTTGTATAATTAAATCAAATAATTATGAACAAGAGGAAATATAATAAACCTATTATACAAAATATGTTCTGAAAGTCTTCAAAAATAGATTATAAGTAACAACAAGTTTCAATCGTAATTCAAGATAAGCTTTTTTTATACAGCTTTCAATTTTACACATACACACAATATATATATGTATATTATATATTGTTACCCCTGTGGAGGAGGCTCAGAATACCTCCACGGTTTCCTTATGCCAGTCGTAGAAGTCGACTAATTGAAGTTGCGTCAGGTTGACAGCCGGCATAAAACTTGTCAAAAAAGTATGAGGAAATAACAAAGAATATAGGCGAGTTTTCCCATCTCGGATGTTCGCGGGGAAAACAAAATTGGGTACTTGGGTGTGGAGATAGCCTAAGGGACCAAGTGACCAGTACCAGCCTGACAGCGGTTGCGGTAGCCGTTCCATCAGTTATATGTGCGGGTCTACCCAACGTCCGTAATGTCGATGGTGTAGGGAAAGCACCAAAGTGTTTTGGGTTAGATTCGCACTTGAGTACGCAGGATAGGTTCAAAGTGCGAGTAGGTACGTGGAATATAGGAACATTGACAGGTAGGAGTAGGGAGTTAGCAGAAGTTTTGAAGAGGAGGAATGTGAATATTTGTTGTGTGCAAGAAA
>JAIPRL010012970.1:0-11265 GCA_025469235.1 Pemphigus obesinymphae
AGTTTTAAACCCGAAAACCGTAACCCGGAAAAAATTTAACACATTTTAAACCCGAAACCCGTAACCCAAAAAAAATATTAACTGTTTTTCAACACCGAACCCGGAACCCGGAAAAAATTAAAACCGTATTTTAACCACGTATCAGAAACCCGGAAAAATTTTAACCGGTTTAAATCCGTAACCCGAAACCCGAAAAATTTTAACCCGTTTTGACTCCCTGGGGGAAAGATAATTATAAATTAGCTTGAAGCCAAAATGTTGAGAGCCGATAACCATTTTTGAAGCTAAAGTTCAACGTTTCATGTTTTTATGCAAATCCGACAGGCTAAAAAACTGGCTGAATTCGTTGTGACAAAAAATCCACAAAGCGAATTTTTTAGAAAGACAGATATAACAGATTTTGTTTTTATCAAATACAGCTCCATTCAGTAAATTGATTCCATTGAATTTTGCGAATAAATCATGTAGGCCATATCAATCTTAAGTTTCAGCAATTTGCCTCTCATATTTACATTTTTCTCTTCAAGGAACTCAAGCACAGAGTCTATAAGATACCATACAGAGCTCTAATGTAAAAACATACTCACCGCCTCCCCCTACCGCCCAATACAAGTTTGCCGCCTCTCATTGCCTCCGTTGAGAAATACTGATGTAAACAGTTTCAGCTAACAAATATTAGCTAATAACTATTTCTTTTAAATATCTATTTAATATCACATAACGTAATGTGATATTTGAGATTTTAAAATGCAATCATTACATAGACATTAATGTCACATTTATGCGCATAAGGCAGAATCATATTTATTAAATTAATTCTATATAGATTGTACTTTAATAAGATCATTTTTAAATTTTCCCCTCCCACAAAAAAAAATGTTTTAATATTACACTGCTCAGAAACGTATTTATCGAATACAATGATAATTGTTATGAAATCTCAAATAATAATAATAATAATATATTATGCCTTCGAGTACCGAAGGGACAATTGACAAACTTCCTCCACCTACAACATTCTACCCGACGTACAAAGAGCTTTCTAGTTTTATTAAAATATGATTGGAAGTGGAAAAGTATTTTTCCAAGAAATTTTAAATTCAAGAAATTTAAAAAATTATTGAAACTTCTGTATATAAAATATTTTGAAATAAAGTAAAATGATGAATTGTTTATTCGTTAGGTCTAATTTGAGTGTTGGTTCCGTAATCTGAGATCCTTATACAGTCAATGATTGTGCCAGTATAACGCTGATTTGTTAGTTTTCCAGACTTTTTATTGCACATTCAATGTCTTCCCTATTATTTTTCTAAGATGCTTGGTCGCCTTTATATTTCTTCTCTTGCTGACAGAAGAATTTAATTTAATTAGTCCTTCCTACAGAAACTCATTCAAGAGAACATTGGGGCTCATTTATACTACTTTATACATTTATTTCACTACTTTCTAACGTTAATTTAAAGGTTCCTTCTCGGGTTAATCGTTTACAATTCCCTTATTTCGTTCCTTCGTACATCACAAATTCCAGAAACTAGCAGCTCTTTAGAATGATGCGTATTGCTAATCAAAATATATATTTTTATCATTTTTGCATTTATTTATCTTTTTTTCTGTACATTAGTTTATATTTATTTGGATTTATATAATTTAATCGTTTCATAATAATGTAACAAAATTATATGTTTTATTATTATTATTATTTATATATTATAATATTTCGTAATATGGGCTATACCCATAGATAAAAATAAATAAATAAAAATACTGAATACTATCCAAGTCTGCAGTATTTCAGATTTTCAGAATTCTACTCGTATATTTAACCCCGTATATTCATTATTTATTAAAATAATAATGAAAATAGCCGCCATCTCCTAAATAAATGTTTTTCGAATTACCATAAAATAACCAATATTGATTTAAAAACTAGCATTTCACATTTTTGTTGTTCTTTTATAGGTAAGTACTGCAGTATAAATTACTGAAAACATACTTAAATATTAAATACTTTATTATTCTTTAACGCAATAACTTCTTACACAACTAAATACCTTTTAATTTAATAATGAATTAATTAATTAATTAATAATATTAAATAATTGTATTTATTATTATATTATTTTACTTCATTTTGTGGATAAAGTGACAACACGTAAATAGTCTCGCGTCCGTCGCGATACCAGTGGCGTGCTCAGAATTTTGAAATAGGGAATTTTCTGCGTACATTCATACACAATTATAATTTATTATACTTAGGAATGTAGTAAAAAATTATTTTTTTATTTTTTATTATATTACATTAAAACAAAATAATATTATTTTATTTATGTTAAAATCCATAGAAAAAAAGATGCACTTCAGTCGTCGGGTGTTAGTAGGGGAGAAAGTACTTCGCCCTATTGTACTAGGACACTCTTAGTGAATGTATTACACAAAGCAATTCTGAGCGGAATTTCGGTGGTAATATACATAAATCTCGATTTAACGAAATCGTCGGTTGCTGATCGTGGTGAAATCGTCTCCGGATAGAAGTTGCAAAAACAAAGAAGAATGTTGTGTGATAGAAAGTAGGAGAGATCGCAGAATGTGAATACGGAAAGGTGGAAGACGATTAACACTTAAACAGTGCAAAATGACAAAAGTAAAAAGCGAGAGGAGCGATTTTTTCAGGGAATCAAATTACAAAGTTCCCAAATTGATTAACTTTTAGCTAAAAAAAAGGAATATGACACTGTTTACCGAAACGAAGAAGGCGAAGAAGAACGGAATCATATTTTGGCCATTTTTACATAATTTTTCGGTAGTTTTTCCTACCGCATTTATCGAAAACGCCAAAAAATGGAAAAAAATCGCCTTTTTAAAGTACAAACTAGATGAAATTTTTTACAGGAAAATGGGGTTACATGAACATATTGATTTATGACTTCTGTGTCAAAAAGTTGTACACAGAAAAAAAAAATAAGCATCATTGTAAAACCACTAGCTTTCTTGCTTCGCTCAAAATCTAGAAAAATCATGGAGAGATATGATACGCTCATCCCCACATGAGTACGCCCCTGCGTAATACTAAATAGTAAAGAGTAAATGGTTATATATAAAAATGTATTGAAAATAGCCGTGGGTACGACAACAGCTGATAATCTTATCACATTGTTTAAAGATTATCAGCAATTGGATCATTCTGTATACTGAACATAATCAATAAAATATATTTAAAAATTATGTCCATTCCTCCCATAGTTGGTGATTTTCTCAGAATTAAAAATATGTTATTTTGTGTCCACCTCCCCATTTCGTTTTTCTACTTTTATCAACCAATGAACCGGTTAATATAGATAATGTATTAACCTTGAATACCTATTTTACTCACATACTACTATTAGTTAGTTTTGTCATTCAAATAATAGATATTTACAAAGATTCGAAGTGAATCTGAACAGTTGAGTTCACTTTCATGAGTCATAACATACCTATATAATATAATTATTAAATTATTAACCTTTACAGCTATCTTTTACATTTTGGAAAAAAGCTATGTCTACATATTGGACAATAGTTGAACTGTACTCTATAACCATTGTAAGTTTAACCTACGTGTTTAAATTTTATGGACTCTCGGAAATCTTGAAAAATTTTCACATTTCCAACGACTTGTAAATATATTAATTGCATTGCATCTTAAACGCATTATGGGTTTTTAATCAATTTAAATCAAATAATTATTAAAGACAGATTTTTATTGGTTTGGATGAATATGGACACCGCAATTTCGAAATATTTTGGTTGCCCGCTATGATGTCAATTGTTATTCTTGTTTATTTTCAATATTTTCATCGGCGTATGATAAAAAGTTTGGGAATTGAAAGATCAATATTCTCTTTTGAAAATAATAATATCCAAGTTAATCCACAAACTGAAAGTACGCAGGATTCGAGAATATGGACTACTATAATATTGTTCATACATGAATATCTTGACAAATGTATATATATATTTATGGTATTATTGATTTTGTTTAAAGTAAGTCCAATTTATAAATGTAATTTTTGTTTTTCAACTTTAATAACATAAATTCCACGTTTTTCGTAATGAAATTGTATCATAAATTTAGGATTTGTGGAACCTTTATGCAGGTTTTAACAGTTATACGGTTTCGGTTTTTTAAAAGTTCGCCTTTTAGATTATGGTTTCGGTTCCAGTTTTTAAATTTACCGAAATTATAGGTTCTGGATTTATGGTTTAGTAAATATGAGAATCTAAATGGACAATCGAATATAATTTACATACGTATAATATATCTATACCTATGTACTTAGATAATAAAAAGTGAATAGAATATCCCTATACTGATTAGGTACAGGTGAGGTGATGATCACGAAAGGGCAACATAACTGAGGCGAATAATCATTATATCTTGATAACTGAAAAATACTGATGTGTATTTTTTACCTTTTTATTATTATTACAATTAAAATCGTGGATAGTAAAAGTAATACTCTTTAAAAAAAATTCACTTCACTTTAGTATTTCTTTCGGAATCAATGATATAGCATATCCATTATATTGTCATAAATATTAACCATTACGGCACCATGTTATTATTATTTATATGTGCCGTGTGGTACCGCAGAAATAAAGATACTCGTATTATAATAAAACATATTTATATAATTTGACGTTTTAATAACTTATATATTATTATACCAATTTTTTTTTTAAATCAAATTTTATTTGTTTCTTAACCTTCTACTTAATTAATAAGCTATGTAATTTTATACACTGGAAACGCATACAAAATTACAATTTCATCAAGAAACAAGGCAATAATTTTTTTTAACACAATTTTAGTGATACTTTTCAGTAATAGTAGGCTGATTGTTTTGAATATATAATTTTTTATATGTATTGTATAAATTAGGCATAAGATCGGATTTAGGATATTTTGAACGCATAAATAAGAACGTATGACACCCGAAATTATAACTTTACATATATTATTTATGTAATATTAAATATTATTTAATTACGTATTAAAGGAGACCTGAGCTAGTTGTCGCATGAGTTGGTTGTCATAATGATAACTCTGCAACGAAATGACGCTTATCTTTGTCATGTGTACTGTACATTATAAAAATTATTATAATCATTTTTATCTTGGAGAGCAGCTAATTGTAGTTGACTCTTAAATTGTATACCTAAAAAAGGGAATATTGAGTAGGTATCTAAATTTTTTGCATAAATACATTTTAATATTTGTCATTTATATACTAGTATATTATTACTAACGTTGTTTTTATTAACTCAACAAATAACTAGTGTATTAAAGTAATTTTGGTGTGTCATTTCCAACTGAATTTATAAGTGATAAGCCATAATGATAACATTTTTTCAAAAAATAGAATAGGGTTTGTTGTTACAACTGACTTAGGGCTGATTGTCATATGTATTTATTATTTTAAAATGTTATACAATTTGATAAAGTTATATTAGTTGTTAATTTGTATTTTTATTCAAAATGTTAATTACTTGTACCTATTTTTCTTGTTTAAAAGGTTTAAATTTTAAAACTAAATATTTGACATTGAAAAATAAAATTTTCATTTTCATTTTGATTTTCATTTGATTTACATGTGATTACTAACCCCAATATATAGGACAACCAACCCTAGGTTAATTACATTTTTTTTACTAAATATTAGTATTTGGTATTTTTAAAGAAACTTTTTAAGATAATATGTTTAATAATGCAACAATAAAACATAATTTAAAAATATATATTATTGTGTTTAAAAATAATGAAATTCTAAAAACTGTGACAACCATACTCGGTTTCCCCTATTAAAACTTGATTAAATATTTATTAAATTAAATATGAAAAAAATGAATGTCGAATAACATAAATACTATATTGTACGTAGTTTATATTTTTACTTCAGATTTGCACATGGTTGTGCTGATCATACTTGATCATACTTTAAAATAACAATCGCATTTTTTAAGCGGCTATAGTATCATAGATAGTTAATTACTATTATATTAATTATTATATTATAAACCCGAAGTCACAATATTATACACTTTTATTTTGCGTATACGTATTTTTACAACTATGTTGTAATTTTCATCTCATACCAAAACCGAATTTTTTAAAAAATATATATATCTATTACAAAATATATAAGTTATAAAAATAATTAATTTTTCATAAAGTATTGCTTAAATTTTAATTAATAATATGAAAAATAGTTTTAAATAAAAATGTTGTACATATTTATCTCTAAAGGTTATTATATAATATATTATATTGATTATCTCCCTTAGTTTCAAAGTTATATACGCAAAGACTTTCAAAAATATGTTTTTATAATATTTTTCCAAATTACGTATTTTTAACTCTTAGAAATGTTGGTGAGGACAGATTTAATATATCATATTTTATATATTAAACTTAATAACCATAATGAAGAAATAATTTTTTTCACAATAAGCCTGAAAACTGTTTAAATTAAATTTTAGATTTTTTTGAGTCTAAAATGTCTGTTTTTTATTTAAAAATTATTTTACATAGGTTAAATTTGGATTATTATATGAGTCTAAATTATATTGAAAAAATTATTAGTTAATAAAACTTTATAAAGAGGTGAAATATCCTAATTTACCAATGTAAAAAATTGCTTTAATAAAAACAGACATATTAGGTTAGTTATATAGTTACATAGGTATAATCAATTTAAGTAGATTTCAGGCATCATATTTTGAGTACCATTTCAAGGAGTTTTTGAGTTTAAATGTGTTTTACTATATCCAATTAAAAAAAAGTCAATACTTATATATTATATATGATGCATAAATATAATTACTGGTTGGGGTATTCAATTTTTATTTTAAATAATAAACGGCTTTGATTTTCTACAAACGATAATTTTTCTCTTATATATATTATAATTAAATACATTAAAACAAATACAAAATAATGTTAAAAAATAAACTACATATTTGAGCTTGAGTTTATTAGCTTTTAAATCATTAAATAATATTGAGAGGCTCAGATTTCGATTAGTTATTTCATCCCCTGCCTTAAACAAGTCCTAAATAAGCCGCTGCCTCCACGCAAAATATTGAACTTTTCGTTACTGGTACGCGTAGAAATTATTGATTGTGCGGTATTCTTTAAAAATGTATATATAAAATTATCATTCCTAAAGTTTAAAAAAAATATTTTTAATCGTCAAACTAACGTAGGTATGTCTCAACGTTTATAACTAACCATAATAATAATTAAAAATTATTTATAGTTATTTTGGGCGATAATTGAACATAATTATAATAGTTATTGAAATAATACTATAAGAATAATAACTATAAGATTGTAAATATAATTTATGAGATAATCATACTCTATAAGTTATATTATTTAGGATATAGGAATTATATGTCATAATAACATCATAATATACATATCTAAAAATTTGTAATATAAAGTTCTAATTTTTATATTCAATGTATAGAAAAAATTTCAGGAAGAGGGAGGTTCGACACTATGGGTTTCCCCTCAAATACGTGGTTATTGCAATTGATTTTGATTACTGCAGATACTATACTACACTAATGGTGTATACTATATAGTAATGTTTAAATTAACGTATTCATTTTAAGTAATATTTCAAGCCCTTTATCTCCAGTCACTATAGAGTAACAGTATACATAAAAATGTGCCGTAATGTGTCAAAATTTAAATTTGTTTATCGTCGCATTTAAATAATTCAAAACTATACAACAAAACTCTAGAACGTCCGTTTAAACGAATCAATCCAATCCACACTAAACGCACTATCCGACTTCGCGATATTAACTTTTAAAATATATTATTTGTTTTAGCCTTGTTTATTGAATGGAATATTACTTGTTTTTATGCTACTGTGGACATTATTCGATTACAACAAATTTATAACGAAAATATTGTTTCTGTACATTACCTCATATATAATCATTGTATTCGGATATCAATTACCACAATTTAATCATAATAGATTCCAAATTGAAGTAAGTAAATTAATATGATAATATCAAACATAGATTTTATGTATAAATTATATGCATACCTACATAATAAAAAATTGAATTTTATTAAATGGTAATTATTATAATCGCAAGAATACAAATATAATGAACCTAAACATTTGTTGAAAAATATTAATATTATTATTACATTAACCACAAAATTACATTTTGTACAAAACAATTATAATAAAATATTATCGTAAATCGTCTACATTTTATGAGTTATATGGTTTAAATCGAATTTAGATTTAAAATCTGACACTTGGTTATTATGTGGGTTGCAGATATTTATCGAAAAGGACATAATGTATAATAATTCAAAATCTGATACATTTATTTTAAATTTTGCGGAGTTATTCGGTTTAAGAAAATATGATTCGAATGAAGTATTGTTTGTGTTTTTAGTGGCAGAGCTTTGTAAGTATGGAGTAATATTATATTACATTGAAAATATATACCTATAATAATATATTACATTATTATTATTATATAGTGATTCTGTTGTTAATGACTATAAAAAAAATCATCTCGGTTAGTTTGAAACTCAAGCACATTTCTCCGGATAAACAATCGTTCTTTTTTTCAAACGTTAAATATGCCGATATCAATAACCCGATTCCAGATTATTATTTCCATTTCTTCGGAAACGATTTCACCTTGGAGGTATAAACGCCATGACTAAAATTATATTGACTTAAGTGTACAAATAACACAATTTTCAAGATATCTTAGTATTCTAAATCAGGGCTTGAAACTGGTAATTTACATGATTTTTTCGGAACCGGAAATCTATTGACGGCTTTTATATTCGTTTATAATCCCAGTAAGTAATCGATTACATATCAGTTACCAGAAAAATGCATCATTTTCCTATAATGTAACCCAATATAAAATAATCGGTTAAAAATGATAAAATATAGGTAGCAAATCTATCATCAGAATTGTTTGTATGTTGTTGAATCTTGTGAGTGATTGCCATTATAATAATTAATATTATATTACATATTTACTCATCATTTTTTTCAAGATATGGCCATAAATTCATGTTTATATTATATCCAAAACTACTCTAAATTGTTATCAATAATAACTATACCTACTCTTATAAAGAATTATAAGTTTTCAATGTTAAAACTATTTAAAATATGACTAAATTACAATAACGGCAATTAAATTTAAAAAGCACAAAAATGAAAAAGTAGTTTTCTAGCCCATTCCAAAAGAAAAAATTCGTTAAGAAAGCCCACTCTGTGAACATGCTAAATTCCCCCGGTTTCTAAACGTATTTTAAAGAACAATGTAAAAGTATTATGAAACAAAACGAATAATATCTATCTCCCTAGTAACCAAATCAAATATGTAATAAAAAATTTATAAAATGAATAATAACTATCTCCAAATAAATAAATTCGTAACATTTTAATAAAATTAAAAAACTGGATTCCATAAAAATATATACTTTTATTTTGTATATGGGGGTGTTGAAGTATTACACCCCCAACACATATTTCGATAATTATGTTATCTTCTTCAGTACTACTAAGATAATTGGCGATAATAAAAAGTTAAAACTGGATTTTAAGTAATAGGCTACCGGTAATCGAAATTATTTTGGAGTGATTAATTAACAGTTAACGATTATCTCAAATAATCAAAAATGTCTATAATCCTGATAATTGGTTAATTGGCGATAGCTTGATAATGCTTTCAAGCCCTGTTTTAAATACTATGATAATTCCTGCTGAAGAATATTTAATTATATTTTATATTAAAACTGATTCAAATCCTTGGTTAAACGTACCAATAGTTATTATTAAAAAATAAAATACTTTATATATGATAGTGTGTAAAAAATGTTGAATACGAAATAATATTTTTAAGTTCTTTTTTGGACAATTATTTGAATAATTATTACTTTTTTCTCTATTTATTCGAAAAAAAAAATAATGAAACCTTATAGTTATATAACAAATTTGACTTAGGTGACATTTATAATTATTACAATCATAATTTACAAGTCGGTGGACGCGTATGCGTTGATATATGCTTTGTGGCTATTGAGATTTATAATCAAAAGCAGACAATCCGTTTCAAAATGGTGGCCATATTTCATTTCGTTCATATACTTGGCAATAATATTAAAGTATACGTTACAAATCGAACAAGAATTTAATCCTAATACTAGTAATATTATATTGCTCATTCGACTTAATAAATCACTAAAATCAAATGTACACGTAAAAAGTTTTTCTTATTTTTTTTCTACACCTTTATATTTTTAGACGTTCCATGGAAAACGATCTATATCACTAAGACATTATCAATAACTTTATTCGATGATATAAAGCATCGTGCTTTGTTAAGGCCGTTAATGAGTAAGGAATCAACGTGGTGGTCTATTAAGTGCGACCAACCACCACGATCTTAACACTTAGGAACTTCTTGACTTAGTGTATATCTCTTTGTGAAATAATCCTTTCGTACTGAAGTCGTCAATATTAATCAATGATGGACAACTCAAATTAATTAAGTTAAGTTCACAGAAAACCCTTCACGTAATCACTAAGCCGTTAAAAATTAATAGTTAACAAACAATAATTTTAACTTATTATGTATAAAGTTAAAATGGAAGTAAATACCTACTAAACTCAGTTAAAACAAGTGAATTTTTGTAAATATTATTTTTGTAGATATTATTCTTGTAGAAATTATTCTTCAATATTAATTTTTTTAAATCTAAAAATTAATATATTGTTATTATCTAATATATAGGTTTTTATAACACCATCCACGTGCATTAAAATTATCTAATATAAAAACGAACTTAGATTATTGTATTTCCAGGATTTGGATTAAAATATGTAGATATAACAAACTCGTATTAACTTAACTAGATAATTATCAAAATTCACTATTAATCTTCTCCTTCTCCTTCGCCTTCTCTCTCAACTATTTGGGGTCGGCCACCCATGTCCTACACTTCTATTTAACTCTATCTCCCGCATCTTCTTCACTTACTCCCACCTTCCTCACTCGCCATTACATCCCCCCATCTCTTTTTCGGTCTTCCCCTCCCTCTCTTACCAACAACATGCATTTCCTTTATTAATCTTACTGCCTCAGTCTCTTCCCTCCTTAATACATGCCCGAGCCATCTTAATCTATTCTCTCTCATTTTGTCTACTATCGAAGCTACCCCTATAC
>JAIPRL010012971.1:0-11261 GCA_025469235.1 Pemphigus obesinymphae
ATTAGAATTGAAAACAATTTATTTAAAAATAAAAAAATTACCAAATGGGTTTGGTAATTATGATATTTACGAATTTACAATATTTATAAAATTATTATTTATGGCACATATCCCTCGTACTCATCTATATATTCTTTGCATAATGGACATACATTGTAATTTATTTGTATCATATTTGTGATGCGGATATTACAAAATTTGTGCCCACAAGGTCTCAAATTAACATTTGAAATGTTTTCAAAACACATCATACATAACTCGAACACTAAAACAAAAAAAAAAAAAATCACATACTTAATAAATAATTAAGACTTAGGTAAGCCTAAGTATTGGATAAACATTTTTTGAAAAATCATTATATGTGTGTTGTGTGAAATATAAATATCATTAATGTTAAGAGGATGCTACATGCTCATTTTAGGGGTATTAAAATACGTTCACGCTCTATAATTATAATTTTTATCTTAGTAAATGCAGAGTCAAAATTTATACAAAATATGAAAGATGAGAATATTTGTTATGCTGTAGAGTAGTTATTTAAAATTTGTTTTAAGTTTTTTTTTTAATTTGACAATTTCATGGATTTTAGGCTTTTAAATTTTGAATTATCCAATCTCAAGCACAGTAAATATTCTTATCTTACATGTTTTGTATACCATTTTTTTTTTAGCATTGACTGTGATTACAAAGAAAGAAGTTGTAGTTATAAATAAAGCGTGAATGTGATTTTTAACAAATATTGTGATAACACAAAAATAAAAATGATACTGACACGGGACAATTTTTAAATTACTTTTAAAATATTCCTAAATTGTTGGATATTCATTTTTTATAAAAATTGCTTCTATAGAATCTCTTAAAAAGCATTCTCTTAAGTGTTATATAACCCACCAGTGTTGTCTGCATGGTGAACATAAGTAGTCACAAAAAATACTTGTTTATGTTGAGGTACTATAAAAGATTTAGCATACAACTTGGTTGAACCTAAACTATGTACATCATTACAATCCAAATATTTTTCAATATATTTCCATACAGGATGCAAAAACAATGTAAAATACCTTAGGTACATCCGAACCAACAGCATCATGGCATTCCGTGTATTTTTCATCACTTGAGTCGTCTTCTTTCATCATCGTCGATTGTTCATAGTATTGATCTATTAAATAAAACCACCATTAAGTATATACATATACATTATCGATATATTATATCATTTAAATATTACTCATAATTTTAGTCGTCTTGGAATGATTTATAATTCTGTATTTTTACTGTATGTAATAGGATTTATACCTATTTTAGAGAAGCAATATCCTTATTCTACGGTCTGTGATCACAGCGACGTGTACAATTCATTACGTGTTCAATTCGTATTTTAGGTTAGGTACGATATTTTTCTAGATATAATAAAAAGTAAAAGAAACGATTTTCTTTTATTAAAAATTGCGCAGAAGTTCGTTATAAATAGGCGAAAGCATCGTATAGTGTAGTATTGTTCGAAAACATTCTGTGCAGAGTTCGGTACTTATAATAATATTACTTTGCCATTTAGAACGATCGTTTGCTCTGTACGATTAACTGTTAAGTTACGGGGCAAGTAATAAAATGAACCTACATATAATATATAAAATATCCCTTTACCTAATACAACTTACAAGGACCGTTGTGTGTACGAAGATCATAAACGTTATTACTTATTACAATCGTGTTTTCGCGATTAACCAAATGTATTTTGGTTACTGAATTTTATAAACAATCAGTTTTGGTTATAATAATTTATAACCGATCAAAAGTAGTGGTTATTATGTTTGGTTATAGATAACACAAAAATCATGGTAAACAAATAAAAATAAATAATGCTTTATTGAATTAATACATACAAACTTAAATGACATAATATAAATTAAAACATAATTCTGTTTAGTTAATTAATAAGTATTAAGTGATATTGTGGAGACGCAGAATATTCTGTGGTCTAGATAGCATGGTGTGATACCTGATAAGAAAATAGTATAAGATAAGAGGAGCTGTCTCTAGACCACGATTAAAGATATTTAATCGTGCTCTAGACGTCACGGCTATAGATACTAGTATCTATAGCCGTGGTCTCCGACCATCGCCAAATAGGTATTCGGGTCGGCCACATACGCTCCAATATCGATGACATGCGTACAGTGGCGTAGGAAAAGGGGGCAGTTTCCCCCCAGGTATAAAAGAGATGCATTTGCCCCCTCGGATAAAATTAACAATCATTATTAATAAAGAATTAAATTGATATATATTATTAATGCATTATTTAACTGTTTTTAAAAATGTTATGTAATATTTAGTATTAATACTATATTATATTAGTCAAATTTATAGAGGACACTAAGAAAAAAAAAAAAGAAAATAAATTTTTCACCAAGAGTGTTAGTAGGAAAATGTCGACAGTTGAAACAAAAAGCAGCATTTGCTTTCACACTACATTCAATACAATTATACTTGACATAATACGTTGATGAAAATGCTCGGTTTTATTTCTTAAATGTACTTAATGGAAATACCTTCAAACACTTTAAATTAAATTAAACTAAATTAGAAATAATAATTTGACAATGATTTAATATTTTAATTTAGAAACTTAGGTACTTATGGTGGTTAATAGTTAGTATCTACATAAATATAATATATTTTATGTTTGCGCCGTTATCTAATCCAATTAAAAATTATCGGTCGCGCCGGTGCGCGATGAATCGGCCGGCAATATTATATATACTCCGTCCATTCCCCTCTGTTCCTATCACTTAATTGTTTTCCGTTGTCTTTTATTTTTATTATTGTATTAAACCCGTATTATCAATGTTTTTATTTTTAGTGTAGCTGTGTATTATATTATGTGAATTGTTTTTGTTTATTATACACACACTGTTGTAATTTTTTTTCTTTTTCGATCCGCGTTCGCCTTCGTGGCAACATGTGCAACCTATCTTTTGTCGTCTCTTATAATATCGCATTTTTTCGTTCACTATTGTGGTGAAACAAACTATATTTTATACGTAATTATATTTTCTTTTCGTTCTAGTCGCGTGTACAAACCGTAACCCACAGTCGCTGTTACATTTTCTCGTTATATTTTATGAGTGTACCTATTTACGATTTTCATTAATAAAAATAACCAATCAATTGTACACATCCCGAGCGGGTTATTTGTTTATGAAATTTACCATCCTTGATTTTTTTTGTCGCTTCACCAGAACTTCGGCGATTCACCGCATCGATCAATTCCACATGTGTTGTGAATACAAATAATAATCATCCGAGATCGGAAGTGGTGCCAGAATAGTGTAGTATTAGTAACTAAGTGTAGTTTTTAAGTACACGTTTTTTTTCTTGTATAAAAATTATCCCATTTTTTTTCTCGTTCCTTATATTTGTCGCTTCGTCTCTATTGATTATTCTCATTCCCTTTCTATTGTTCGTTTCCCGTCGTTTTACTTTGTAACTTTATCATAGTCATTGCATGTTCCGTGTTAGTGCCCGATACGTAAACTAAGTTGCCTATTCACTAATGATACGGCGTTAGCAAGTTAGGTTGCCTTCTCACAAAATAAATGGTAAGACGTTAAGTTGCCTATCCGACATAGTTTTCGGCGCTCGTCATTTGGATTGCCTACCTGACAAAGTGTCGGGAACTTTTTTATTTTATTTTTATATTTTATCGTGTGGCCCTCAGTCACTATGGTCCTTCGGTCGGTCCGTACTCTACGCGCAGACATTTTATATATATTTGCTTTAATGCTTTGGAAATATAAATGTTTTAACCTATATGTAGGTATATTACCTGTAAATGTGGCTGTTTTGGACCTGACATTTTGGTGCCTAGATCATAAATAACCTTTTTTGTATCTGATGTCTGTATATCAGATGAGATCTATAAATAAATACCATAAATTATTTATTGTCAAATTATTACAGAAAATAGTAGTTAACAGGTAGGTACTGACTTTATTCAAAATTTAGAAGTTTCTAATGTTGTCATGGGTTTTGGATTTGAATTACCAGTGTCATTAGTGTGAATAATATCATCATTTCTCTTACTTGTTTTGTTAAAGAATGAGAGAATATTTCTACCCTTTTTATTTTTTCCACTCATGGCTCAATTAAATATATATTTTAATATTTAATTAAACATTTTAATGGTTAATAAAATCATTCACATTTACAGAAAAATAATAATAATAAAATTGTACAAGAGTGTCGCTAATACACAACTATACCATAAGAATATCACACGAATGCGAGATGTGGGCATGAATGCATCATGTGCGTTGAGCGTACCTACTACATTTATCATGAAAACATTATAAAATATAGGAACATAGACAATAACTAGAATCGGGAAAACAAGTAAACAACAGTCGAAAATGATCACTACAATAATAATGTCTGTGATACATTTTGCTAAATATAAATACATATATAATATAAATATATAAATGCTAGAACAAAAAAAAATTTATTCTAATTAAATTTCAAAATTGTTGAGTTTTTAGTAGTTTGTGAAACACTAATAAATTTTGGGAGGGGGCTAACCCCCCCCTAGCCCCCCTGAGTTTTGCGCCTATGGTTATAAATAATGTTTTGTAATCCTGGTTATCAACAAATTATATGCGTCATGCATCGATATATTTTATTGTTAAGCTATATTAAATAGATTTGAATTAAATTGTCAACTACTTAAATAAATTGTAAATTGCCCTTGCAAATGCTGTGGGGCCCAGTGTAGGACCACACATCGTCACCCCTGTGTACTTGCATAGTATTATATATATATACAGTCTTTTAAAAATTGTTTTAAAAATGCATTTCAAATACTTTATTAGAAATGTATTTAAAAAGAAATATGAATAGTTTCGAAGTATTTAAATACTAATATTTTATTATAATGTCTATATAATATTTTAAAATAAATATCGATAAGACAATAAATTGATCATATTATATTATAATGATTTTGTATTTTTGAAAATTACTGAAATTCACTTATAAGTTTGAGAATATTTACTTTATTTATGTAGGTACTTTACAACACTATATTTTATTGTTAAAATCTATAAATTATATGTATCCCTCTCACAATGTATATAATATTTTATTTAACTTGATGGGAAATTATTATTTTATCTTTATATAGGTACTACAATACCAAACATTATTTACGGATAAATAAAAGTATGCTGTCGTAATAACTAATAAATATAATATTAAATACGTAAATACTAAAAAAATAATATATTTTTGTCAAAATATTATTGAAATATATATATTTAGATAAAAGTACGAATATACAAATATAATATATTAATAATGAGATTTAATATATCAATGTATAGATGTATTTAATATGTAATTTGTATATGGATGAAAATATATTATTTGGTTTTAAAGTAACAGGTAATATAAAAATAGTTGTAATTATTAATAGTTTTTAAATTTATTAAAAAATAAAATTCGATTAGATAAAATTACATTAGGCTTCCGTTCATAGATTAAAAAACAATTACGAGAAAACGCACAATGTAAATTATTATGTAGTTATGTCAATAATAATATCAATCCTAATAAAAATAATATTAATTTCATAGTTTGCTATTTTCAGTCCTATACCACGTCCATCACATACAACTCATATAGGTGTTGATTTGTGTGTATCATACGACCATCGATTAGAATCAATGTTACAACATACGGATGGATCTTAATCTAATAGCATTGATTATATACCTATTATAATATATAATCAATGCTAATAGGAATAAGGTTTATGCTATACACAGACTTAAGTTAAAGATAGACAATATTGAACACTGGATATACAGGGCGTGCCTTGACGAGTATGAAAATTCAAACATTTTTAAGACTCCTTATTTTAAAATATAGACACGCTCCTCGGCAAGACACGATCGTATTTTTAATTATACATTTTAAATATGGAGTGGAGGAATACGGAATAACAATAATTGTAAATTTAGAAAATCACCTGATCATGTTTTGTGATGGTAAAAACTTAATAAAAAAAAAAAAAAAAAACAAAAAAAAATACGTATAATATACCATATATTATAGGTATGTGATAATTATACGTATACGTACCTATATACTTTTAAAAAAAATTTGTATATGTATACCTACTATATATATTATATATAGGATCCATATAGAATTTTGTTTTTAATTTTATTTATTATGCAAATTATATTACAAAAGCAAAGACCGGACTTTGCATATTTAATAGTTATAAGCGCATGAAAATATGCTTATAATACAATATGCCGTGGTCGGTGGACGCGGATGTGCGAGTCGGGGAACATGTGCTTAGTTTTCGGAACTGAAATTGGAATCGGTGGCGACGGAGTAACGAGAAGCGACGTAACTAGTTAGATAACCAGAAGTGTCGTCGGGTGTGGCTTCGGTGGCGACGTCGGAAGCGCGTTTTTTGTTGGTTTATCTCTTTTTAACGACCACCATGGCGATCTTGCGGCGGCGGCGGCGGCGGCGGTTGTTGAATTTTTGCACCGCACCCGGTTTCGCCAGCGTACTCAGGCTTGGCCACAGCGTTATCATATTGACTTTTAAGTCCAACCACACTTGCTTGTGGCCAAACTTTTCGTTCGGCTTGACGCCAAGAACGTGCTCACTGCGTTGAACCATGAACCTTTTTTCGTAATGCAGAGGCCGCCAATTATTGAATTCTGGGCTTCTGTAAATTTAACTTCATAAAATATTATATCAGGTAGGTACCACAAAATACGATATATTATATTATACTCGAGAACAATATTTATATTTTTTTCGTAATTTATTACGTTATAATAAAAATAGCATTAAATAATTTATACCATTGATTATATATTATTATAATATAATATAATCAAATGATAATACGAAATCCTGTCAACAAATCTAAAAATTGATTGTGTTGTTAACGTTAACCGGTTCGCGTTCCGCCCAACAGTGGCCACAATCTCAAAAGTCAAAACAAACATCTTTATATTAGTTGTATTATATTATAATTTATATTATACACTATACACTAACCCGTACATCCATTAATATTATTAAATGTGAACGATAACCTTTTTTATTCATTTGTTAATTACTGTTGTATCACGTCCGGTAAACGAAAGGGTGGTGCGGAGAAATTTCGCGAGGAAAAAAAATGTTCCTATTGAATGAAATGTTTTAAAATAAATGACGCGTTTTCAAAGCCAACCGATAGGTACGCCAAGCACATCGAAATCTGGAATGATTATGAGTGAATTTCTTGAAAAAATCGGTAAGTTTTATTTTAGGTATTACCTATTACTACCTAATTATATAAAGTAAAAATACCTATACCTATACCTACAGTGAACGTATTTCTTCATTTTTAGTTAATAATGATGAACCCGAAGTTGTTGAAACATTACCAAAATCTGTGATTAAAAATTTGATTATGACCGAAAAAATTAATTCAGATCCGAGTTTATCTAATATTAAAATTGGTAAGTTATTAAAATATTAGCGAATAAGGAATTTAAAAAATGTGTATACCTAAATTTTGTATTTAAAAATTGGATATTGCCCTTTTTGTTTGTTTGTCGTTTATAATGCTACTTCAATCTGTACTACATGCAGTTTTGAGCTAATTACTTATAAAGGTAATACAACTAATTACAATTAGGTACTCATTACATCTCCAAAATATAGAGACATTAGGTACATTTTCGTTACCAAGGTTTATATGCAATGAAATTCGATACTTTACTTTTTAAATGTAAAATCTACTAATACCTACATCAGGGGGGTACACAAGGGGGAAATCGAGGATAGATCCCCCCTTGGCCTTTTTTTTAGAATTTTTTGCCTTTATAGTATTTTTGTAATGAAAATATTTTTTATCAATTATATTTTATTTGGTGATAACCGTATCACAGAATATATTTGTGACCATGGTATAGACTAAATTCAATTTTATTTATACCGTATTATCTTATCTAATCTAGTTAACACATGGTTGAAATCACGGAAATAACTTACTGGGGGTTACGAGTTTACGACGATAATCTAACAATAATAAATGTGTAGGTATTGTGAATTATATGATTTTCATTTTGGCATTTTGATAAACAATTAATTGTTTCACGTGCAAAAATGTCGAAAAATAATATAAAAAACTATTTTGTTGTGAAAGAAAATACGAGTAATAGTAAACGCATCTCCGATAGCAGTACAGATGAAGTAGCTTCTACATCAAATAATAAAAAAAGATGTGAAGAAACTGTTGCATTGTGTTCATCGTCTTCTGTATAGGTTAGTCTTGCATCATTTTTTTTCTACCTGAATTCTGAACACTACATTTTATATTTATGTAAAATCTACGAATATGTATGCTTGAGCATTGCTTAAATATTAAGTATTAAAGTTGAAAATATGAAGATTAATAATAGCTTTAATAATTAATATTATAATATTCCCTACTTATTTAATCAATTTAATGCGCTTAATGCTTCTTATAACTATTTATTTGTATGATTTTTCCCTAATTTAAGGCGAATTGTCATAGTATACCGGCAACGCAAATGCATAATGCTAATGATGTTTTTTTATTTATAAATCGTAGTTTGTCGGATAATGAGAAAAATATAGTAAGTTGAAGTGCTTTATTAATATATATCTAATAAAAAGTATATTATTACCTACTTACCCATACATTCAACAAAATTCATTATTTTTTAGGTATTAACTAACTTGTGGACACCACCAGACAATTATCAATTTCCATTATTAGATATTAATAAAAAAAGGGGACTTCAATTTCAGCATAAGCGGTTAAACATTTTTCCTTGGTTATGCTATTCAGAAAATCTTGAAGGGGCCTTTTGTAGATATTGAGTTGCTTTTTCTACTAGTGGTGGTATTGGATCACAGCCACTGGGCTATCTTATAGTAAAACCTTTACAAAATTGGAAGAAAGCTAAAGAAGTAATTATATTCATTATACATACATTTATTATTTTTTGAACCTATTTATAATTCAATAAATAATTTTTAGGATTTATCTTATCACAATACTTTACAATACCATAAGACCTCTTTTAAAAACAGAGATGTTTATAAACATTTTTGTAAAAAATGTACCATCAATTATTGATACACTGGATAATGATAAGTAAATATGCTTATAGCCAATATTGATTGAAAAATTGTTTTAAAATATACATTTTTTACTATACTTTATACTAATTTTAGTGCCATTCTAAAATATAAAGCTAAAGACTTGGATTATTTAAAAAAACATTTTGAATCTAACTTCGGAACAAATACATAAGTCCTAGAATACAGAATGAAATAATTACTATATGTTGTGGTATAATTCTTCATAAACTAATAAAAATGGTTAATGTATCAGAATGCTTTTCAGTGCTTGATGCTGATGAAACATCTGATGTTTCAAATAAAGAACAGCTTGCATTATGTGTTCGTTATGTAAATGGCGCTGAACAAAATGCCAAATTATGTGAAATTCATAGTTTGACTGGAAAAAATTTGGCTTCTGCTATACTTGAAGGTAAGGCTAATTTTGTTATACATATATAACATATATATAGAATTTTGTCTAATTTTATAGGTTTGAATTCTTGTGGATTAGACTGTTCTAAATTATATAGTCAAGATTATGATGGTGCTGCGAATATGTCTGGAAAGCATAAAAAAGTCCAAACTATTATACGAAATATATATCCGAAGGCAATATATATTCATTGTGATGCTCATTCCTTAAATCTGTCAGTGTCATCTTCTTGTGATATTCGAAGTGTGAGAAACTGCTTAGGTTATGTAGAAAAAATGCATTGTTTTTTTTAATTCAGCAATACGTAAAATGGTGTTTATTTGGAAGCCATCTCTAACAGCGAACTCAGCAAAATCATTGAAACGTTTATGTGCTACGAGATGGGTTAAAGGTATACTGCAATTAATGATTTTGTTCAAGTTTTTTCCATGCATTGTTGAAGCTTTAGAAAAAATAAGATAAAAGTCTTATGACAAATCTTCGGAAGATGATGCCGATATATTTATTAAAGCCATGGATTCTGAGTTCTTAATTACACTTCAAGTTGTAAAAGTAATTTAAAATAATATTTTTAATTATAATTATAAAATATAAAATTTTAACATATATTTTTTATTATTATTAGGTGATATTTTCTTATGGTTTGCCTTTATGTAAAAGCTTACAAACTATTGATGTTGATCTTAAAGAAGCAGCTGAGTGCAATATATCTATGCTTGAAAATTTAAGAAGTAACATTGAAAAATAATTTAATCTACTATTCAAAGAAGCTGAGGTAAATATTAAAAACATAATTCTTGATGATTGAATTGTATCAAGTTTATTTGATAATCTAAATGATTATTGTTTTATTTTAAATTAATTAGAAAATGACTACAATTTTGGACATCAATATGTCTATTAAAAGATTAACCAAAAAACAAAAGAATCTGGCAAATCCATGTTTAGTTGGTAATATTCAACCAGAGAATTATTACAGAATTACTGTAGCAATTCCTTACATTGATGCTTTCATTAAACATTTGAGAGAACGATTTCTGGATCATAAATATATTTTTGAAGGTATATTATTTTATTCAATTTTATTAAATTAATAATTACAAATCAATATGATATATATTGATTTGTAATTATTAATTCAATGAAATATAGTACCTGTATTATAGGAATTACAATATGTTATTTTATATCTACATTTTTTTTTTTTAGGTTTTCAATGTTTATTTTCCAGTGAAATTGAAATTGAACCATTTAAAAAGCTTGTAGATTTTTATATTGAAACAGACTTTCAAACTGTATTATCAGAATTAAAAATTTGGAAAGAGGAACTTAAAATTGCAAAAAAAAAAATCCTAAATCAGGATTAGAAGCACTACAATTATGCAAACCCTCAATTTTTCCAAATATAAATTTATTGTTAAAAATTCTATGTACTTTGCCTGTGTCAACAGCAACAAAGGAAAGGACATTTTCATGTACAAAAAGACTGAAAACATTCTTAAGGAACACTATGTCTGAAGTAAGATGTACATTGTAATAATACGAGGCGTATTCGAAAAGTAAGGGCCGTTCGCTTATATTTCAAAATCGACAAGTCGTAACACATTTAAACTTGTACATATCTGTACGTGCACTACTCGTGCAACTATTTCAGGTGTTGTTT
>JAIPRL010012972.1:0-11261 GCA_025469235.1 Pemphigus obesinymphae
AGGAATCCTGAATCTTTTTACCCTAATTTTACTAATAAAAACTATTTATTAAATTCTCCCGCTAACTTATTAATGCGTGCTGGTAACGAATTTAATTTTAATTTTATTTAATTAAATTTAGCAGTTTGTATAGCTCCTGAACTTATGTCTTTATTATATTGTTTAATTTATGATTATTATCTATATTTTAAGTATTTTATAAGTATTATGCTAATATATATTAGTGTTTAAATTGTAATAGGACCTTGTGTCCGTTTGTATGTGAAAATAAATAAATAAATAAATATATATTATCATTTATTTCATGTAATAATATTATAAAATTTCTAAAACCAAAATACTACCAAATCATTTCGAGGGGAAGTAAGTATTAAAAGGAACAATATAATATAATATATTTGATGTGGGATAATTTTAATGGAAAATTGTAGGTGAAACAAAACTCGCTAAACCTAACAATATCGTTCACGTTATTATGTTACTATGGTTATGGTAGAATTTTAGGTTTCATATTATAATATCCACATTTATAACATACACAACAATTCGATATTCAATACAGAAAATCTATATTTTGAATAAAATACCACGAATCCCAAAAACCTAAAAAATAATCGAATAGCATTGGCGTCAAAAATTATTCGGGAACCCTATTATAAGGATTAAGACCACTTTATACTGGTTACGTACAATGGCTTATTTTTCTTGTTTATGGATTTTAATTATTATTTATTACGAAAAAGTATAATAATGACATATAAAAACGCTACGATTTTCTATTTTCAATATCTGTTATTATTAATGTAATTTTATTCAAATATACATTTGAATATTACAAAAATGTTTTCAAAACGATTTCATAACTGCAAAAAAACTTGTAAGGTGATAAACTATATTTGTAGATTCTTAATAAATCTAACATTTGTTACATTTACAATATTTTATCAAAATGATAGAAAGATTAATATATCAATAAATATAGATAGGTACTGTTAATATTTTGGTGTCAAATGGACAATGAATTGATAATAACTACAAATAAAGTATAAAGTAAAATAATTAATAAATTTATAAAGCACAATAATGTATATTATTTTGATACAAAAATATGGTTAAAATAATAATTTTTTATTCTTCCAATAGTTAATTAAACATAAATGACAACGTTTTCTGATTAAACCTATATCAGAGACGTATTAATGGAGCCATATGACGTAGACAGATCCTATAAATTTATTTATATATATATATATAAATTTATAGGATATGATAGTTATTGACAGTATTATTTACCATTACTTCTTATATTTATGTTCAGCTAACAAATGTGTTTAGACAAGTAAAATATATCCCTAAAAATTATTCGTTATCAATTTTTAAATAAAAAATAATATTTTGTAAATAACCTAAAAATGGTCAGAAGGCTTTAAAAATCTCATCATATTAAAACATACATATAAAGCTACAGTTAATATGTAGTGCAAATTGTATATCTCTATTATCTGGCACTATTAATTTTCAATTTATAACAATTTTCCATTAGTTTCGGTTAGTTATTCTTTATAGGTACGCATAGAAAAACTAATGATAAAATTGAAAAATGACCAAGTTTAAAATATATTTTAGACGACATTTTCCATCAGAATGTTCTTTACATAAGAACCCTTTTTTGACTCCTAGTCGTACCTAATTTGTTACTATAGTTAAAGCAATATTATACATTATTTACTTCACTTAGAATGTAAAAAAGAAACAGATTTAATATACATATTTCCTCTCTTTAACTATATTCATTATTATCTATATATATAATAATTTAATAATTGAGAAAAATACATTTCTTTTCCAAATATCAATAATTGTAAAAAGGTGTTAATTTTTGTAAAAGGGAGATTTCTGTTATCTACACCGTTGTTGACAAAGGAAAATGGTAAATACGCTACTGAAAACATTTAAATTTAATGACAAGAGTAAATATGTATTTGGTAATAAAATAACAAATAGATAATTTTTGATTGAACAAGAATTTCATTGATTCAATTGGTATTTATTATCAATATTTTTGTGTGGCGATCGTAAAATATTTAATTATCAATTTATATTTATCGACAATGTTATCGAAAGTGATTTTTCGATCGCAAAAATCGCCATGTCGCGTGATTTTTTAAAACTTTTAACATACCTATCCCGTAGAAAATTACCGATTTTCAACGTCCATTATGTGAAAACCCGGTTATTATCCTAGTAGTCTTGATTTTTGGTATCCTACTGCAGTTCTCTGGACCAATGTCAGCAAATCACCCGGTTTCGTGATAATATGTAAACGCCGTCTTAATATGTATAAAAATAGCGGATCACCACAACTGCTCATAATATGGTGGTCCGACCGATAACCGTAGCCGAAACGTTGCGAAGGGGAGGGAATCGACAGTGGTGATGGTTGTCGGGTTGTAGGGGTTGTCGTCATACATTATGGTTAGTCGTCGGGGTGAGGAGTTGCAGTTGTTGTATATACTCGTTAAATCGAAGCGACAGCCCGGACGGAATGGTGTACAAGTAGTGGGGGGGAGGGGGTGTACTTGTATACGTCTAAATAGATCCACAGCCGATGACAACAGCCGCTAGCCGTCCAATTACGTACGAACACACGCGATATCGTGTACGGTGTATGTTTGCGTACATGAACACGTGTGTGTGTATAGAGTATACGGTTCGTACGTTCATAGTGCATATTATGCACTCGTATGTTTGTGCGATGGAAAGGGACGAACGGATATAATAAATGGTACACGGGCGAGCGAGACTGGCTGCGTCAAGGGATCGCGATGGTCCGGCGAAAGGCAGGGTTGCCGTGACGTTGGCGTGTGGCACGCCAATTTGTCGTCATCGTCGGTACTAATAATTATTGTAACTATAACGCCCGCGCTGTATCTGAAATGTACAGTAATGAATACACCGTCTGCATGATATGTATACCAGTAACCGGGTATGTAACAGTCGTCGTCGTGTTTTACGACGGATTTGACGTCATTCGTCCCCTCGCGTGTATCAACACTATTATACTCGTGCCGATCCATACGGTATACAGTACGTTCCTAGATAGACTTCAGTTGACATTAACCTAATGCAACACGTTACTCGAATTCACTGACAGTGGAATGATGTCTACACGGTTCATTTTCACTGATTCAATGGCTAGCAATCGTCTAGAGCGAACGAAAAATTTGCGACTCCATATTTATAAAATTCTGCCTTGATTCTCACAATGGACAATATCAGTCGACCCATCCAAAACAAACGCTAGCCTCTTCTCCAACAAATCTATCCTGCATTCAAAACAACCCGTCATTCAAGGAGCTTCCATCAAATGGTCCAACTCCATTAAATATCTCGGCATTCATATAGACAGAAACCTCAACTTCCTCAAACACACAAAACTTACTCTAAATAAAGCAAAATCAGCCTACCACATTTTATTTCCATTATTAAATCAGAACAGTCCTCTATCAGTCCAAATCAAATCTTATATCTACAAAACCTACATCCGTAATATCTTCACATACGCCAGCCCTGCATGGTACTCAAATATATCAAAGTCGTCCAGATCAAAAATTGAAGCCTTTCAATCAGTCTGTCTCCTCAAAATCACCAACTACCTCTCTACACTAGCAATCACTCCATCAGACAATCGCTCAGCATTCCTTCAATTCAAGATTTAATCTCCACCACCCCAAGCAAATTCAAAAACAACATTTCATCTTCGCTCTTTCCGTACATCTCAGAAATCTCCAAACAAACTCACCTATATACTAACACTATTCGAAACCGTCCAATTAAATTCTAAATCTAAACATGCCTATATCTAAAATTCAGAACTGCCTCTCAACATCCCACTCTCTGTCAAAAGCCCAAGCTTGATACAGTGTGCCTTCTTCCAAGCAAAGCAAAGCACGAACAATTTGTTGTATCTAATGACTGATTTTGAAAGTTATATGTACGAAAACAATACCCGATGATCAGGACCAGATAGAATGCCAGGTGGGAACTAGAAATTGTCATTGACGATGATGATTGATGAACAATGAAAATAAACACGAATCATTTATCACTTCTAAGACCGGCTTATTATTAAATTTCAAATACATCCAAGGATCCAGAGAATCTGAGAAAAATGTAATATCTAGTTCATGGAATCTTACATTTTTATATTTGTATTAATATTATTGCATTTCAAGATATAAACCAATATTGTACTAGATCCAACTTCATTCATCACTCATCCTGGATGACCGATTTGGATGATTCAGTATTTACACAGTTCACCTCTTATTTTACTTTAATATTTTGAATGTATTGTATACATTGAATAATTAATTCAAGTTATTTGTGTAAATCATTACAAAATATTTTATTTGAAAACCAATTTTCATAGTCTATCAAAAGCTCATGACTGTAATATCAACCATCGCCTGGCACAAAATCATTCCTGTCTCTTGCACTCATATAACACTGTCAAAATATGTGGTTTCACTCTTTAGATTCTTAAGGGACCTTATTTATTTCGTTTTTTTAAAGGCACAAAGACATAGTAAAATCTTTTTCTATCATATATAAAGTTAAAAAATAATTATTCTACCTGAATAACTTCAATAACAAATGTTGAAAATATTAATAGGGAGATTCTTTTAAAACTTACTCTATTGAAACTAGTTCCTACACGTTCATGTAACGTTATTTTTGTATAATTCAATTTGTGTTTTTGAAATAAAATGAATTTAGAAATAACTATTGTTACAGTTTAAAGGACAATATTAAAAATTTACCGTTATCAATCTTTCAATCATATTCACGAAAATACTATATATATATATATATACATAGGTAATCGAAATGGGAGGAGAAAATACATCATATAGCCATAAAAGTTAGAAGTAGAAACAGTTATATAGGTACTTACCCAATTGCAATCCCAACATAATTATATAATAATGAGATTCACAAAATATAAACAAAAATAATTTTTGGCTTTATTGATATAAATAATAATTAGGTAATTTACACGTAGATTCCAAAATTTTGCCACCGATTTTTTGGATCATAATATAGATGAATATGACTAAATGATCTCTTAAAATAAAGATAAATTAAATGTTGGACATATTTTATGTAGGAATATAATCTGCGGCATATTCATCAATTAGATTAATTCTAAATTAATCAAACTCAGTGCCGGAGCAAGAATTTTTGGGGCCTGGTGTAACTCATTTTTTGCAGGACTAACACAAAAATAAACAAAAAAAAAGTTCTTTCACTATTTTGTGGGACTCAAAGAGTAAATCAATTCTAAAAAGAGGAGATAAGCCAAAAAAATATTTTTTAAACTTTTACAATATTTTCTCAATAAATTATCTATAATCTAAAATTTTGCGGAGCCCGTGTAAGCGCGAGGTATGGTACAGAGACACACTTTGCCCCCCTCTTGTACCGGCACTGAATTCAAACTCAATAATCAACAATATAAGTATTTGATATTTCAATCTTTATTGTCAAAATCAAATATTATTATCTATAAGTACATGTTTTTATCGGATCATTATAATAATTGTAGATCATATTATTTTATAGGTACATATTACATATTATCTAAAATTATAACACCAGTAAAATTATCAATATATTAATGATTTTTTTTTTTAATTTCTCAATGTTATACTTAATAATATTTTGTTAAATGTTATTCGTTGTTTTGGATTTTACGAATTTTACGAATAACCAAAGTAGAAGCAAAATGTTCAACCATAATTAGAACGTTTACAAAGCTATAAGTTATATTGATTTCGTGAACTATAAATACATAGTCAAAACAAAGAACAAGAAATGAACGAAACACGTAATTATTCTACTGTGCTTGAAAATAAAACTTCGAAGAGGCGTAACTGGCTAGATTGCCGATAATCACGAATGACGTGACATGTAAGAGTAATAAACACTTATCACTACTGTTTTAAATTAATAGTTAAAGACGTTATGTTACCTATTCGTGAACACGATTGATAAGAGAAAAGTGATAATTGATAACTAGGTATATATTATACTAGATACCAATGTACTATATTTTACTAACTAAAAAATACAAATTTAAAAAATATCGCAAAGAAATAATCTACGAGTATATACTCGTATACACGGTATACACTAAACTTTTTATAAACGTATAAATAATATAAACTATTTAAAATGTAAATAGTGTTACTGAAATATTTAATGAATTTGGCTAACAGCTAAAACTAAGTTCTAACTAAGAATTTTGGAACTTTTAAAAAAATTATTTGTCAAGATCTAACATTGACTTTGATTTATACATTATATATATAAAATTATATTAGAATTGTTCAATAATGTTAAAAATTAGATCAATCCTTTCTGAATATATAATTCACAGATAAATAAAAAACTTTGCTTGAAATAGTACCTTTAAAAAATTGGTGATTTATAACTTATTGGCTTTGAACCCAAGTTATGATTAAATAGATCGCAATAATAATTAATATATATATACGAACAAATATAATTGGTACATCTTCTTCTTCGCCGTTCCTCCTGATTATACATCATACTAGGATTTGAACCTATTATGAACTAAAAGATTATAAACCTTAAAAATCTAACCCCTGCCATGACAATTGCATTTATAATTCAAATAAAATAAATTTATTTATAATAAATAATTAATATAATAAGTATTATTTATTAAATTGTATTTTATTAATTAATTAATTGTATTAACTTATATTTTATATTAATTTGTTTATTTGATAATTCATTTTATTTATAAGTACATTAAAAAATAAATAGTTTCAAGATTGTCATTATTGATTTTTATATAAAGCAAAAACATAGTTGTTACCTATAGGTAGATACTTATTCATTTCTCTAGACGTTTTTCCGTGAATAATTATTATTTAAGTAATATATTCAACTTCCAAGGAGTTATGTGAAAAAATCCGTCTCTTGAATTAAATTCGTCTTAAAATTATATTAAAAATTAATAAAATATCCTAATTGAAAAACTTTTACGCGTTTTATTCATATTATTATAACTCGTTTAAAAATGTATAAAATTTAATAAACAATCATTACGACTTTCCATTTAAAATTGATAAATTCAATTAATATTTATAATAACTCTATAAGAATAAAATAAAATAGATTTCAGTGTTATTTATTTAAAATGATTAGCTTTAGTTCTTTGAAAATTGTAATTAAATTCAAACAATACTTACATACCAATTCGATAGTTGATTATTTTTTAGTACTTAAAGTTATTTTATTTTTCTCTTTTTTTGTTCGATAAAAAAATTGTTTAAAATAGGATTAATATATCAAATCATGTATTATGTATTAACATATCTTATAATAAAAAAATTTCAAAGTTATTATTATTTTGTGTCTATTTCGACGAATTTACGTAAAAAACACATTTTCATTGAATTTAAAGGGTTGAATCAGTTTCTGTACAAAAATTGAAGTGCCGGAACTAAAACTCAAAAACCTTAAAAGAAGCTGAAACTTTATTGATTCTTTAATATGATAATTTAACTCTTAGTTAATATTTGGTGATAATTTGGAACAAGTTTGGGAACCTGTTATAAACGGAACCGGAAACAGAATTCTTATTTAATTTTCTTTAAGGACGGAAATATTAAAATATTTTAATTATATAAAACCAGAATTAAAAAAACATTAATGTCCCACACCCTGGAATTCAACTTAAAATATTTGCACAATAAAAACTATACAACACTGTTATCTATTAAAATCGTATTTTTTATTATCGATTTTAAAAGAGGAATGAACTATTGAAAATATTATGACATTATGTTGAGTGAAGTATTTAACTATTAATTTTTTTTTGTAAGAAAAATATAATATAATATCTCTTCTCACTAAGAATACAATTTTGAAAAACACGAGTATAATATTTAATAATCGAAATATTATAATATAAAATAATAATTTAAAAACTATAATACTACACATTTTATTTTATTAATAGAAACGTATCACAAAATATATTATAATAATTTTTATAAGAGTATTAGGTATATGAATTACTTTTATAACAGGTAATTTCAAAGCCATTGAAATACTGACTTCGAAAATATTATTAAACTATTTTCCCTCATATATTTTCATTGTACTAATTTCATTATAAGCACCCTTACTCTTTAAGAACTATCTACTCCAACAAAACAAAAGAAAATCTTGTTTATATATTATAAAATATATTTTCATACACTATACAATATTTTATTACAATATTTGCTTTGAAATTTGTATTAAATGTTAAATAACAGTTAAAATATACAAATATTAATCACTGTATATAAGGACCAACTATTCAGATTTTATAAATTGTATTATATATTTATATATTATAACATAACAATAATACAATTAAATAAAACAATTTATAATACAAATAAAATAAATCTTAAAATATAATAAGTAATATAAACTATAAATTACAAATATACAAAACAAATACAATTAATAAAATAGCAATATTTAATTTGTATTCAACCGATTTCTAATTTTAATATTTTGTAAATTTGACGATTTGGTACCTATTGCTTAGAATAATTGTCATACTTTGTGTCGTATTATTAATAATAATTATATTTTGGAGTATATTTTATTTTATCAGCATTCCCGGTAATATATAGATATTTACTATATTTTATTTATAATAAGTATTTATTAAGATTCAAATACAAGTCTTGAAATTATTTTTTTCAGTTTTATTTTTTTAAATATTTATTTTTATTATATTTTTCAAATCGATTTTTTATTTTACAATTGTCAATGTATTTTGTATCTTTTATTTTATATCTTACATAGGTACATGTATCTGAGATACTGACCAACCCTGTATATACTTAATAAAAGATTCTAGAGAACTGTACTTAACTAGAATTATAATAATAATTGTGTTTAGGTGTGTATAGTAATAAGAATGTATTAAAGACTTAAAATAATATGTTGTTATATGAATTGTGTGGATTACAGCGAAAGCGTTCAAATGTATATTTTCACAATCCTCACTCAACCACAAATCAATATATTTTTTAATAAGTACGTCAAACGTTTTAAAAGAAACATTCAGACGTAAAAGATACATAGAGTGATACAGTAATCCATATAAGAATTAATAGGAAATTTAAAAAGAAATGGGCTGAAAATAATTAACCAACAATATTGATAATAATATTGACATTGATCAAAATACGTACAATAGTTAAAACTCAAAATAGATGACAATATTGACAATATGTACATAATATAAACATTTTGAAAACGATAAAAGTGTAGTGGATTGTACACGTTGATGTATGATTACAGGCCTTTGTGAATGATATTAGAATAAAAAATAGATTCGATATTTTGTCCAGTTTTCCAGCCTCGTTCCCGCCATGTTAAAAGTTCTATTCCGTTTAATGGTTATAAAATGCCAAACGTTTGACATATATTATAGTTATCCCTTTTTTTTTTATTATTATTCGTATTGCTTGACTACACAAATCAACATTAAAGAAAATTAAATTTAGCTTATAAGTAGAAATAATAAAATAAATTGTTGATAAAATTATAAAGATATATAACATATTATATGGATTTAAATATAATAATAGATGAATGTAATGTATGGTATCTGACTAAGATGACTAGTACTCCATTATTGCACCATAGCCACTATGGAACATAGATTATTATGATTATTCACTGATGTACGTCCAATTACTGTATCCATTTTATTGTCTCCGGTGTTATCGCGTGGATTCCCTCTATGCCCTTGTCAAATTTCCTCAATTATTGACATTCTGTTGAAATGTGGTTTACTGTTTGTCTGTGATTATACCGCAGTCACATTCTGGGCTATCTCGGAGTCGCCATTTGTGCACCATGTCAGCACGGCAAAGTACGAAGGCGATTTAATACAGACCACTCATGTCTAGGCGATTCCATTCTCATAACTCCCCGCGGATTATAGTTAAAATAACAATATAATTTGCCTATATTGATTGGCGAGTTGGGTAAATGTACATAAAATCAAATGCGTCTGTCGTAAAATCGGAATTTATTATACCATAAATATATATATTACGATTATTATAATATAGTGAATACGCTACCTATAATATCGTCCGTCGGGTACATATAGTAATATGATTGGGAATTTAACGCTCGATTTAAAAATTAATATTCCTGCAATGACAATGCCCGTACCTATAATATAATAATATGATAATGCGATTAAACTATTTTTTCGTCGAAAAACCAAACAATAATATAGAGTAAAAAAAAAAAAAAAAAAAAAAAAGTACTAATTCTGTTATGTATAGAGACGAGAACAATAGTGGATAAAAGTTTATATATATATTTTTTTTCGCTGCGTGAATCTATAGCACTCGACGGCGCGCAAATTCCTTGGATGTACACCCCCGCCCGTTCAATCGACAGTTTCCCGCTAGTGAATCAAATTCGATTTTCCGAATCCATTCGAGAAACGCACGGCCGGGTGGAAAAAAAAAAAAAAACACATATAATACCTCTATGCGCGCGTATACAGTATATAGTACGTAGTAACGGCACGACTAATGCAAGGAGAGTGGCGATGGCGGGTATTTGACAGTAAATTGCGAAAGGAAAAATTGAAATGAAAAAAAAAAAAATAAAATAAAAATAAAAAATAAAATACTCATTCGTCCGTCTCTATGTATACACTCGTGTGTGTGTATATATATATATATAACGGGTAACCCCACCGAATGGCGGGTGATTAGTTAAAGAAACAATTAACGAGGTAGCTGCGTATAATAGTATATATATATATAATTATATATATAGTGGCGAAGCTCGACCTCCGCGTCCCTGCCGTCCACGTCGCCCAATCCGTATACGCGCCCTGTCCCTGCGGCCCTTCGCAACAGATGCTCCTGGTCAACGTGTTCGGAATACCGTAAACCGTACACGCGCAAACACATCCGCGAACACGGCGTATAAAACACATACAACCCGCTGAGCGGTACGGGCGACCGATATAATACCATGTCTTCCGCGAGGGGCCGTCCTTCACTACCCTCCAACTAGTAAACGTCCTCGACGAAATAATCTCGGCCAAAAACCTTACTAGGAAAACAGCAGCCGTCCTTCTCGACGTCCAAAAAGCCTTCGACAAGGTCTGGCATCCCGGGCTCATC
>JAIPRL010012973.1:0-11261 GCA_025469235.1 Pemphigus obesinymphae
ATAGTTCATTCAATTTTTAATTTTCTAAATAGGAATTTTAATATTTAATATTCGATGAAAAAAATTCAATATATTTTATTTAACCATAGTATAAAATTTTATAATTTTTCTAAGTTGGTGTATTGGGGTTTTTTAGGTGGGCTTGTTGGGGTTTTTTTTAGGTGGGTTAAACCCAATAAAACCTAGTGGGTTTTTTTGGGTTGGGTTTTTTCAAGCCAACCCTGAAATAAACACATTCTTTGCTTTTGCTTAGTATATATATACCAGTGGCATGCTCAAAATTTTTAAATAGGGAATGGAGTATTTTTCTGAAGTTGAGAAATCACTATAAAAAAAAATAAAGATCATTTGTGTAAATATGACTATGAATTCACAGAAAAAAAAGCCATGTGGAATATAACACCCTCATTTCCCCTGTGAGCACGCTCTTGATATATACTATAATGTGCGCGTCCTTGACCTTTGGAGCACACTGAACTAGAGATGTAATATAGAGAAGACGGATAAGAATTATTTTAAATAAATAAATTAAAACAACAAAATTTTCGTTAAATGAAATGACATTTTATTGTACACTGATAAA
Source organism: Pemphigus obesinymphae (assembly GCA_025469235.1). NCBI lineage: Eukaryota > Metazoa > Arthropoda > Insecta > Hemiptera > Aphididae > Pemphigus > Pemphigus obesinymphae. The sequence continues at coordinate 584 of JAIPRL010012973.1, forward strand.
ACCGCACGCAAAATAATAAAATAGTTGATCGCGATACAATATAGTTACTAAACTTGAAATAATAAAATTCAAAAAATAATAATGAAAAGTCCAAAAAAAAAAAAAATTCAAAATATGGCCAAGTCCCGAGAAATATAAAATCGGCATACTGATACGGACCTGAAGACTGCGTACTTTACTAATGTAATAGGTCCTGGGTCCTATTGACCTTGGTCGATCTTTTATATTATGCTCATCGGGGTAAAGTTAAACGGTCCCCTCTGATGTTTCCGCCGACGATTAATTCCTATACGTGTTTTTACGCGGTGAATCTCACAGAACTTTGGGTATTATTTTGCTATCGCACCACTATACAGTTATCGCCCGAGTAAGTATAGTATATATCGACGCAGAATGTCGAATACGTGACCGTTTTTTTATGCGATTGTTATGCATTTCGTTTGCCGAGTGGTTTTCCCAACTGCACATAAATTATATTTTCCTAGGTGTCTGCAAAGCCTAGTGTATCGTGCCTATATATATATATATATATATATAGTGTTATCTATTATAGTTATCACTTGTTTTAATCTCTTTCGATCCTCTTGGTCCGCGGCGGCTAATTCTATTATTTAGATGTTGTTTCAATATGTTATATATATATAAGTTTTGAACAATTCGTTATAGATCTGACAGGATTATTTGACGTTCGATCCTTTTTATTGATGTAGTAGGTACATTACATATATATTTGTCATTTTTCTTTTGAAAAGTGTCATTTAAAATAATTTCACGCGCACCTGCTCACCATTATATCGCGTCGAGGTTCTATAGCCATGACCGCACGGTGTCTTCGACTCGAGTCATACGTTATTTTTATGTTCCCCTTCATGTACCTATATATAGGCCTAATTCTAATATTTAAAAACGAATCCACTGGTTGACGCGTCACGTTACAATAGACGTTTATTTATTTATATACAAAGTATTTAAGTATTAGGTATTTGTTTTTATACTTATACTTCCATGTAATAAAATAAAATGTTTTGTCGTCCATCAATATTATGAATCGTTGGTAGGAATGCGATCCATCTTGTATTTTCGAAATTTTTCAGCCGAGTGCTTTTAATGGTTGAACTTTCATATAATTTTCACTTATTCTATTTGATACAAAATCGATAAAAATTTTAGGTAAGGTATTGATCGTTTAAACAATATCTCGTAAATACAAATAAAAAAATTGCTACTATGAACAATTTCCTTTATATAAGCATTTCATAAAAATTTAAGTATAATTAAGTAACATTTGATAAAACATTTTCTTCATTGATAACGTATAAACTATACTCTTTGCACGTTAAGAAAGAGCCTCGTCGAGTTGGCGGCGATCGGTTTCCCTCTAACTATATCTCGCCATAGTCAAATCACGCTACGTTGGCATACTGAGCGCCAATATTTATTGACTAACATCTAGGGATTACAATCCCAGCCCTATTTTACGATCCCGGAATTTCGGGATATTTAGCTATTAATCCCGGGGTTTTGGGATTATACCGAAAATAAGTAAGAAAATATTTAAAAGAATTATGCACAATTTTTTTTTTTATTTAATTATTTATATTATTATAGTAAAAAAACTTATTATAAATTACAATTAAATGTTCTACTTATTTTGAAAATATGAACGCAGGAATAGTAGAGCGTCTGATGTTCCATTTCCCAGTCTACTTCACAGCTTATTTCCAATATAGGCTGCTGCTGAAAATGCACGCTCTGACTCGATAATAGTAGGAGGAGTAAACATTAAAATAATACTTAAATGCAAGCTCTAAATGATGCCCGCGAATTCCTCCATTTTCAAATGGATTCATTTTCAGTTAATGAACAGTTGCCTTCAGATAATACTTTAAAATTATGTTTTGATGACAAATGAGTGTGTAAACCTTTTGTTAATCCTCCCAACGTCTTCATTACGGCTAAACATCGTTTACATCGCGCACTTTTTCCATCATTTGCGATTGGGAAATGACTCCACGTGGACGATGTATCTGAATCTTTTTTTTTGTTTAATAAAAACTTTATCACTCGACATTTTATAATAAAAATATTAACACAGTTAATATCATAATATTCAAATAAATATTTAATTATTATAATTTAAATTAATATTCAAAAAAGACCCATGAATCGTGACCGTAGCGCTACGTGTTGAATGTATCAGCGAATAGCGTATACTAATATTTGTTCTTACGTATATCGATTTGTCGTCAATATAATCTCATAATATAATAATAATGATAAAATATAATCTTATCTTACGAACACGGGGTTAATAGCATCATGACGACCAAGAGCTCAGATTAGTGGATCATGTAAAATAAGAATTTGATTCGCAGACACTAACTTCTCAGTTTTTAAATATAGACACTACACGTCGTCAGTATATCAATAATTAATTGACTACGTGCTACTCCTTATAAAATGCTCTGCTTCAATAAATACTAAACAAATATTGAGTGTAGAATACAGTATTTTATTAATTTCGGTATAAATTATTTTACGATAATAAATATCGATAAATACGATCATATTATAATAAATTACGATATGAAATAATTTTTGACGATCCCGAAAATTTTGGGATTAGTGATTTGACGGACCTGGGATTTACGGAACTAAAAAATGATCGGGACCCCGGGATTGTAATCCCTACTAACATCACATGCATATACGGTATACCGCGTTATTTCGGGTAACACTGTATAATACAGGCTTACACCAGAGTTCTTTTATAACGTCCACGGAATATAGATGAATAATTATTATACTTTTGCAGCGTGTAATGTGTATATTATAATTATTATAAAAGAAACATTTTCATTCACGGGCTTTCATTACTTTTTATATAAATTACTTCAAATAAGAAAATTGAAACAAAAAAAAAAAAAAATGAAATCCTTAAATCCATTTTTGAGTGAGACATATTTTTTTTTAAAATATTTAGATATTAATTTAAACCTTGTATGATCGTATGATTGAACTATTTTGACTAAAATTTATATTATACTGTATAACAAAAGCAAAACTACGTCCGTACATGATACCAGGAATGGTTTACAGTTTTACGATTAACAATACCCATTACCCACCACCCGACTCCCATCCAGTCTTCGATACCAACCATTGTGTTGAATTAGGTACGCTTGAGAAAATAATTGTTATCAGAGAAATAGCCGTTGTTTGGGAACTGAGTTATCACATGACGGAATATATATTTAAATCGGAAACCAAATCGGATCATTTATCGATTTCCGAATAATCGAAAATCCAAGAATAAAATTATGTTATCGGTCGAACGATTTAATTTAAATACCTATAATTATTAATCTCTACGAGTCGTCATGGCCGCCGTAGCGTAAAGTCGATTTTCTTTGAACCCTCGTTTTCGATAAACAGAAATTCATTTTCACAAATATGTATTATATTATATTATAACGAAAAAGCTGTTATTCTATAATGAATTTTGTAATCACTGTGATTTTGTGTAACTGTCTGAAAGCTCCGTAATTTATTTAATAATCCCTTGCGCAGTTTTTACGCCTCTATAAGTTGGTCGCACTGTTGTCGACCAATATTGTTGACTAAACGCACTCGTTCTCTCGTCTTCATAAGTCGAACGATTAAATTCAATTAATTTACGTAAAAAACATCATTCGCGTTATTACGATCATAATTGAGTTTTACGTTTATTCGTTTGGTGAATACTTATATTATTAAACGAAAGTGCAAATCTATAGCTATACATACAAAATAGGTAATGAATTACAAACTTAACTTGGAATTTAAAAGATTATATTTTTATAAAATAATATAATTGTTTTTTTTTTTTCAAAAATAGAGATCGATTTTAAGTCATTCGGATGTTAAAATATTATATTCACGAAAGTACGTCGGATTTATTTTTATTCTCGGAAACTTTTTTCTTGTTAAAAAAATATTATAAGAATCATTTTTAACGAATACCTGCTATATACAATACGAACACTTCCACTCATTGTCCGCCGCAAACGTTAAAAATGAATTTGTCCACATTGTACTCGAATTCAATGTTTTATTTTATGCAATCAAAATTATAATTTATTCATCGAATAAATATTACTACTGAAGAATTACAAAGTATTTAAATCAGTGATTGAAACCTTTAGGTTTTTCAATCTCGGTTCCGGTTTTATAAAAATAATATTCTAAGATTTCGGTTCTGGATTTTAAAATACTTAGCATAAATCGACTAAATTATAACAAAGGTTAAATTATATATTTTAAGGATTTATTAATGGTTTCATTTCTTTAAAGAGTTTTCAAATTTATAAAATATTTTTTATTTTTTTTATTTTTAAATATTATACGCCAAGTGTAATTTTTTACAAACTAAAAAATAATAATATATAACATACAATTTTAAATGACATAGATATAATATTATTAAAAATGAAAAAACTATCCAAAAACTAATATTAAAATAAAAAGTTTTAATGTATCGTAAAAATAATTAAAAAAGAAAGCTCTGAAAGCACTAATAATATTGTGATAAAATAAGAAAAATCCGAAAAATTTACAGTGCTACTCAGTTCTGAGTTAAATCATATGTTTAAAAAGTGTTTAAAAAAATGTGTTTAATTCTCAAGCAACTGTTAAACTAGTGATTATCATCGTTGTGTTCATAGTTGTTTGTGAACATTGCTGAACCGTTGCTTTGCTAAACAAGATAATAAAATACATAAATACATAAATTATAAAGGATTATTTATTTATTATCTATGGATAAATCACTACATTCTCAGTATGCTAAAACACTAGACTAATATTTTATTTCATATCCATGTATATTTTTGATAATTAAGTAATATTATTATGATTATTTTTATTTATTAAACTTAAAAATAACTTTTGACTTGATTATTATTTTTTTTTTTTTGTTTACTTTTGAAATAATGGAGTAATAGATTGACCTCGATTATTTACTGGGTTGTTTAAGTTACCTCTTGTTCTATTTAAAATTAAAATAACTTCTTCCTTGGAATAAGGATATTTATTTTTAAATTAATAATAAGAATAATTATTTAACGGATCTTTATGTATTTTATATACTTTACGCCGTCTCAAGCTACGAATATTATACGAACATGATGCATTGTGCATGTCTTTATGCATTAAATCCATATTTTATTGAATTAAATAATTTCTAATTAGCATCTAATTTTTATTGATAAATTTGTAATTTTAATTTGGTAACTTTTGCCAATAGAAAAAAAAAATTATAAGCTATTAAAATTACACTATAATATTACTATGTAAGTTTAGGTGTATCATACAATATAGATAAATAGTTAATAAATTAACATTGAGCACTTAATTAACAACTGCACTGTCTTAAGTATGTTTAAATATTGTGTTTATCGAAAATTCTTAAACATATGTTCAGCAACGGATTAGACAACTATGAATACAATAATAAACGATATTCAGTTGTTCAACGCTAGTTGAACACGGAGAATAAATTACTCTGAATAACACGGTTTACGTTTAAAAAAATATTATGCTTTTACGGGGGTGATGATGACTACATTTGCTACCAAAATAGAAGTGAACAAAAAAACAACCAACCCAATACAGATACAACATATATAGTGTAGCACAAGAATATCACTTATCATATACGATATTCATTATTCAATATATGTCGAGACTATATATCCTAAAGTTAATTTCAGAAGTTGATCATGCATTCGTTGATGAGTTATCTCCGTCATTAGATAAATTATTGAATTTATTATTATATAATATGTAGTTATAATAGCAAAAGATGGGCAGAGTGGAGATGATGATGTAAACTATGTTCGAATCTAATATCAGATCGATATAAAAATCCGTCATGATTTCGGTCAATAAAGATGAGCATCACAATCAGCGGCATTTAATACTTGATGATAATTCATCAATGCGATCAATCGCTCCAGACGAATCGGTTGGATAGGTATCTCGGTTTTTATTTTAATAATCAAATAATCTTCGATAAACAACAATTTATATTCAATTCAGAGAAATGTTTCCACTATCTGATCATCTCATCACATCTAAAGAAATACCAGAGATTAAATATTCTAGACCAATACCTTTTCCCAAAACCAGTATATACTATAACAGGGGTGGCCAGCGAAAAGAAACTCGCGAGCCGCAAAATATAATGAAAAATAGGTTAGAGCCAAGATTAAAAAAAAAGACACGCAACAAATACGTTAAAATTAGAAGAAAAAAATACCTATTAAAATATTATATTTTTAAAAACACTATGTTTTTTTTTATCAATTGTGGAAACTAAAATTATAGTTTTATAATTATTATATTTTAAAATAGATATTTTTAAATTAATAATTAAAATTGTTTATTCTTATATTAGTAAAAATGTTTTGCGTCTTACACGGCGAGACTATAAAAACTGTAGTTTGGTCACGTTTGAACTATATATCCATTACAAACAATTCCTGTCTATCTTTTGGATACAAAGTTTTTATACAATAATGACAAAATCACGGGCAAGGGTGTCAGAGATATTTGTAGTCTGCCCTCTGATAAACCCAATCTTGTACACTATTCTGGTCATAAACTTCACGACTTGAGTATTTTACGGGCGACATGGGCAGCTTCACTACAACATATTAGCACTTGCCAAATTTAAAAAAGACTTTAAGACTTATGACTTTTAAGATTACTCCAAGTAGGCATATCCTTGACTGACGCAATACAGAATCTCTGTTGGAGCAGACATTATACAATACATATATATGTACCTAATGTATTTCCTATGTGTAGGATATCTATAAGTTATATGTAAAATTATATTAGGAATAAGAAACATCAGTATTGTTTAATGTAAATAATAAAAACCATGGATAAAAAATTATTATCATTTTGATTTAACAAGTAAATTAGCTAACTTAAATCAGGTTTTAGCTTTCAACAGCTAATTAAGTCATTATAACTAAATTAACTTTTAACTCTGATGTGCTTTAAAAAAAAATATTCTAACTGACTTAAATTTAAAAAGTTAATTTTAATATTAGTTTTTCCCATCCTTAGTATTTGTCTTTTAATGATATGATAATCGATATATATGATAATACAATGTATTTGACGTTTTGACCGTATTGTAAGCTAATAAAATATAATAAATATATAGATATAATGCACCTGTATTATAAGAGAGGATGAGATTGATCTGATCTAAAATTCTGCTGTCAAATATCACATGATTGAAAAGTCTTCTAATCGAATCGGATGAAATAGCATGTGATCGATTAATATTTTGGTCGAAAATTACAAGAAAAAAAAAAAAAACACTTTTGTACTATTATATTAAACTATACTTAATATACAGTAGTTTTTCTGTATTCTAATATAAAATGTTACGTCACATTTTATCAATAACCAATTCATTAAACGCAAGAGTTATTTTATTAGGTAATGAAAAAAAAAAACACCACAAAAAATGTAATGCAAATAAATATATTTTGAAATATGTTTGTGAAAAAAATATACGGAAAAATGAACAAACAATTTTTTTTAGAAAAAAAAAATATGAATTAAAATACATTTTAAACGTAGAATAATATATTTTAAATTGAAAAGACAGGTAAAATATTATTTTCGGCGGAAACGATGCATGGTACGCCTATACATGATGACACTCTCACGTTTATATGGCATAAATACTATATATATAATATATATATTATGTATATTACTATAGTATTATGTCAGCTATATTGTTTCTAAAACGTAAACAATTAATTTTGTAAAATAACATTTTACTATAATACAGACATCCTGCAGGTATTATATAATTATCGCGTGTTTCGTCTTTATCTTTTTATTTTGTTTTTTTCTAACTTTTAAGTATAAAATATTTTTATCATAAGTAGATAAAATATTGTAAAAAATTTTTTTCGGACCATGCTAATGTCTTATTAAATTAAACAAAAACGGTTTTGTGTAGTGCGATTCCCGGAGTCGAGAACTCGCTCGTTTCGCATCGGTCACCACTGCAGCGGCGCAAACTGATGTTTTATTATTTTAAATTTAAAGGCAATGATAAATTATCATTGCAGCGTTGGAAAAGCTATTCGGAGTAAAGTTAGCAAAAAAACAAAAACAGGCTCGTTTATTAATCTTTTTGGCATTTTCTGGCCATTTATTCCGCGTATATATAATTTTTTGTCGCGAATTTTCAAAACTATTACTCTCGATTAACTATAAATTTTGAAACTTTTCATGATGGCTATATTAATTGAAATTAATCTATATTAAATTTTTTCACTCGTCTTAATCAATCTAATACATGAAATCCCTTCGAGGGATTCTTTCAGATCTCCTGCGAGTTTAACGACTATTACGACGACAATAGAATTTAGTTTAAATATTACTCAAAAAATTAAAAGGACTTGATACCCGTATTTGCTGTTTACGTTTAACTGATAATATACAATTTACATTTAGAATTAGTGTCCAAATTTATATTTTACCAATACATATTACTTATACCAATATTTATTATTATTTATTACCAAATTAATAAATGAGATTATTTTAATTTTAATTTTTAAGTGTAATATATTTATTGAAATTAATGGGATGTTAAAATAGTTATATCACTTTACAAAATGAAAATTTCGAAATAAGGACGAGGCTACAACAAAGATATTTATCTCACCTATAAATTTAATAGTATAGTATATAGTAATAGTAATAGATTGATTTACTATGTAGAAAAGATAAAGTTGTGATAAAAATGGTAAACGTAAATTTTGTAAATTATCAGTTGGTTAAATGGAGACAGAAAATACGGAAATAATGTTCTCTTAATGATTATTCATAAGAATATAGTATCTACAGGCACGTCAGTGCGTCAGTCCATAGAATTTTATGCATTAGATGTAGAAGCAGATCCTCAAAGGTCTTATATTATTAAAAAATGTTTTCAAAATAATTTTTTTAAATTATAAAATAAGACTTAAAATTCGTTTATATTGTATAAAGTTAATTTAAGAGTTTATTAACACAAATTTTTATACTATATAATATATAATTTCTATGATATTATACTAAAACTAGATTAATCATTATAAATTACATTATATATTATTGAAATAATAAACATAACGATTTTCTGTTTTTTTTTTTTAAATAATATCAGGAATGTGAATGATTAAAGAAAACAACATGGTTTCTAATTTAACAAAGGATGAAATATTAAAAAGAAGGTCAGGTGCGTTAATACTAAAGAAGTCATTAAGGAAGACTGTAATGAAATTGAGGTCGGTGCAAGGCGACGACCTGAAAGTGTAGGGATATCAAATTTTCTATTTTATGTATTTTTCTATTTTTTTTCTCAAGACCCAAATATTCTAAGGAACTAATAAGATTTAGTACGAGCTCTAGAACAAATATATTCTAAGGAAAAAATAAACTTTATTAGCTCCGGTATAAAGTATTCTCAGAAACCGGTGGCATAGATAAAATTTTGTCCTTAAAATGAGGTGCACATTGAGAATAGGTAGTGATTTTTTAAATGAATTGAAAATATTAAAAATTAAAAAATATTAAAACCATCAATATAAATTTGGCCAAATTACATACGAAATTTTATTTTACGTTTTAAAAATTAGCAAATGAGCAAATTAATAGCATGTAATTATATATTCTTCGACAGTCATTCTCATGACAAAAACAAAGTGAGCGTAAAATTTTGTACAACAAAAAAACATAATCCTAAGCAATTCAATTCACGCCAATAACACCATGGACTTTTTATTTACAAAAAACTTTTTGAGACATAACACGATTTATAATTATTTTAATGATTTTTTGACAAATAATTAATATTTAATATTTATCTGTAAATTTTAAAATATTTAAATATGTATGCAAAAACATATTTTAAAAGCAGATTAGTAGGAGATGGAAGCACTTCGATCGTTGGGTAGGATACTGGTTGGTGGATATATTGAATCTGAAATCAATGATGAAACATTTCTTTCAATAAAACCGTTCTTAGTGAAGTTTTGGTGTACATAAGTGTACATAACATTGTATTACTCATATAATTTGTATGGCTAACAAAAATACATTAATTTACAAAGTGCTATAGTAAATATTTTATGTAAACTTCAAATTTCTGGTATTTTAATTTTCTAATAATTTAATAATAAGAATAATAATTTTTGATCTGTTTTAGTAGTTATAAATATTATATATCACCTATATAATTGATAACCAAGACTAGTTATTTATTATGTTTTAATTTATAACAACTTTATTTTATTTCTTATATTAAAGGTAATATTTCTTTACGTATTTGAAAACTACTTAGAAAATCAAATAATGTCGTCTATAAAGTAGACGACTAAAGGCGATATTCCACGCTCTCCGTGTATCTGCCGATCATACAATATAGCTCTCTGATTGGTTGAACCACTCGGTAACTTGTGGTATACCAGTATGGTTAACCGTGTCTACCGATATATAAACTTGGATACCACAAAGTTGAACAATTCTCAACTTTTGTCCCGTGTGGTTATCGGGTTATGTTATCAGTTATCAAAAAGTCCAATTATTATGATAAGAATTTTTGTTATCTATATCA
>JAIPRL010012974.1:0-11261 GCA_025469235.1 Pemphigus obesinymphae
TCAAACCTACAAAACAACTATTAAAAACCATAGCAAAGCCCTATTTTACAGAACCTCTATATCAAGAGCCGAGCACATACGAAAAATAGGACAAAAGCCATCAGCCCCAGACTACAACAACAGAAAAGCAAAAAACAACATAAGCCCCCTAGAGTGGACGCAGAAACCAGAACTACACAACAACAAAAACACGATTAAAACACTGAACTCAAAAAAATTCCGGCAAACTCACATCACACCACCAGTAAAGGCCAACGCCTGGGATGGTTCACCGGCCTTCGGCCGTCAAAGCAAACAAAGCAAGTTGCAAAATTACACATTTTGTTCTTAGAAATTTTGTATCTATCATACAAATCAACAAAATGTAAAAATGTACAAGTACCTACTATGTATACCTATAGCTACGTAAACCACTATGATATTTAATGGTAATTTTGAATACTGTGTGAATCAATAATTAATTTTAATATAGAAAATATAATAAACTGGGTAAAACGTACTGTTAAGAAAAATTAAAAATGTTTTATAGAACCGTCGATGTAGGCACGGCGGTAATATTTACCCGAAAAGCTGCAGAAACCCTTACTCTCAATTTTCATTCTTTCAAAACTGAAACCCGTACGTTTAATTTGAAAAAATTGAAACCTGCATAGGCAGTGTGCCTAAACCCCTAAACGGAAAAACGGTTTTTTTTTTCCCCCGTATAAAGGACAAAAATTCATGTCGGAAATTGTCTGCAGGTCGTCTAGTTAGTATAGGTATTACGGCGGTTAATCAAAATCGTTCTGTTTTCACCGCGTAACTCGATAGATTATATATATATATAGGTATACCGTCGAATCGTTTTCAAACCAAGTTTCACACGCATTTCGCATACATAATATTATACCAGGCACATATTTTATACCTCTATGTTTACTACTACTTTTTTTTTTTTTCTTTTCTAAATCCGTTTTGAATTAATATATACCGATTGCCGATGTACCGATTTCTCGACGTTCGTTCTCTGGCAATATTACCATATAGGTATACCATATATAATGGTTAGTGGCAGCTAGGTCAAAAAAGACTGACAAATACGGATTACACCAGTCACCGTTGCTGCATCTGTTTAATACAGTAATATATTATAGTATACATTAAAAGGTTTACGTGCGGAGAGACTTTCGTTTTCTCGTATATAGCGAAATACGAAAACAACAACGATACGATTTTGCTCGTTAATGTCGGAAAACGACGAACAAATGTAGTCCAATTACTGCAGATTATAATAATATATGTATGTGCGCCTGTATATACAGCTGTTTGAATGAATTATTTTCGATCAGTTTGATTTCCAAAACCCTGTAAAGTGTACGCCGCAGTACAAGACATACCAATGTCGGACGTTAATATAAGTTGAAAGTCAAGTTAATTATATCTTATTATATGTGATTTTTTGTTAACTCAACTTATTTCCGTACGTATTTACTTTTAAATAACGAGTTAAGTATTTTTAAGTAACAATCAGTTAAGTTAATTTTGAAATGATTGATACATTTGGATTTCATATCGTGTCTATTACTGTCAAAATGGTCCGATGAGATAAAGTCGTTTTTGTCGTTTCTAATAATATTATCATTTATTATATCGTAAGAATTATTTATTTTCAGAAAATATAAATAGAATAAGAATATTTATATTATATTATACAATAATCTCCTCGTATTATAGATTGAGGAATGTATTAGACATTCTATCAATAAACAATATTTAGGTAGGTACTAATTTGCAATGAGCAATTTCCATTTGTTGAAATTTTGATGGAAAGAGTATAAGTACCTATTTAATTACATTTTGATGGACCTATCTGTTTTTAATTTTATTAATAATTATCATAAAGTGTACTTTTTTCAATAATATTATGTTAATGATATTTTAAAAGTTCAAAATGCTTCAAATTAAAAGAAAAAACAGTATTTCCAAAAAAACAATTTTGATTGATTTAAAAAAAAAAACTATTAACTTTGAACTTTTACTATTTTTATTATATAGTATTATTAACAAAAGAACTGTAGAAAAGTAACAATTGCTAATTTATGATAATACTAAAAGTTCCAAAATTTGAGTTGAACTGAAAACTAAAAATGATATACAATAATATAATATTATATAGTTATTATGGATAATAACGTTAAATAAATAAATTTTCTTCCCAAAAGTTAATAAAAACATTCTAATAGATCACATTTCGATTTTTCACGTAGTTTTCTGTTATACGCAAAGGAAAGCTACCGCAAATGTTTAGCAATACTATGCGAAATCACGTGTTAAAAAAAAATTGATTTTGGTACTTTCGTTGAAATTCGAGTAAATTCGAAAATTAAAGATTTTCAATTTGCATACGATTTCTTTGATTCTAATATGCTTATAGCGTTAACTTAATGCGTTTACATACAAAAGAATTTTAATTATTATTAAAGTACCTACAACGTTATTATTTAATATTCATCTATTATTATTGGATTAAGCGGAACGTCATCCAGCGTCATTTATCAAATTCAACGATTTATATTTTCTATCAAATCTGAAATAATAAATACAACACACATCCTTCAACGTCACAAGCTCGATCCCGTGACCGAACCGTACGTGCCTCAATAATCATACGTGGCGCTTTTTTTTTCGTCGATTTGTTATTTTATTATGATCGTTTTAGTAGATAAATTACGTGCAACTCTATACGTTTAATTGGAATCTTCCGTGCATTGTGTATGTGCAAAAAATTTTTAAATTTTACGAGAGATTTTTCAAACCAAACGTTATTTGCTCGAGTGATAACATTTTGGAGAAACTATTTATTATGTTATTATTATATGTATATATATATATATATAACAATATGGTGTCCTACAGTTTTTATTACGTAATCGACGGTTAAAAATTCTATTTCATTGTTCCCGTGAAATATGGCGTATTTATCAGTTTGTATTGGTATTTTATAAAGTGATATCGGATCGATAAATCGGAAAATAACTGAAGGCAGATTTTTTTTTTTTTTTTATTCGTTTCATTTGGCACAAAGTCTACTGTATCCAGAGGATTCCGAACTAAAGCTGATATCGTTTATGCCAATTGATCGGGTGAAAATACCCTATACTGGGTGCTATACTCGACGAGATACTTCAGCGTTTTTAGATTTTTGCTTGGTCGTAATTTTCGAAGATATACTATGCGCGCAATAAAAAAGTATTTATTTTGTATACGGTGATAACAACGTATAATATTATATTGTATACCGTCGAAAGGATTTTAAATGTTTGCGAGAAATGATCGTGAAATAACTATTGACGTTCGATGATTTCACAAAAAAAAAAAAAAAACCCCTCCCCTATAAGATAGCAAATCGTTACGGATATGTCGATAGCGTTATATTTTAACTATATATGATATAACATGGATAATTATTTTATAAGATTATCTTCGAACGACAGAGCGGTTGGAAAATTTAAGAAAACGTAAATAATTATTCCTTATATTGAATATCCATTGATTACTAATCCAATACTTCACTTAAAAAGTTACATTTAAAGTATAGGTACTCGCGTATACGACAGTATTATAATATTCTGGTTTTATTCTTTGACACATCGCCGAATCGGGTTTAAACGTAAATATAATTGTTTATTCAATTAATTCCATTAATTTCAGTTTATTTTTTGGTAGTAATTTATATTACATATAGGTATATATTATGCACCTAATTATTTTGAATTATAGCAAAAACGTTCGAGGATCGTCTAGAATATTAAAAGAACGTATTAACCAAAATGTTAAATTTAAAAACTTTATAGTTTTATTGCTAATATATTAAATTATTATTATTATATAGGTAATCATATTGGTATAATAATTTCTCACGGTTAATAAAAATAGAACAGAACACTAATTTTACATTAATAAAAACAATTTTCAATATTAGTTGATACGTTCCTTTCATCGCCTAGACCCTCGCGTTGAAATCGCAGGCGAGATTAAATTTAATTAAATTTACGAACATATTTTCGCGCGAAACGTTCTGGAGTATATTTTGAAATAAAAAACTACAATAATATTTCAATCAAATCAGTGCGAGTCGAAAAATACGCTACAGGTACCTAATATACTCATAATACAAATGACAACAGTAATGGCAAGAAAACATTTACATTTTTATCATTAAATACCTACGTGTGAGATTTTCGGTATATCTACAATTCAGTCAAATGTCTAATAACAATATTTAGCACGTCAAAAAGCGATTTTTTTGTGAGAATTTCTGTAAAAAAAAAAATAAATAAATAAATAAATAAAAAATAAAGGTAAGTAAACCACTCGATTATCGGAATTAAACATTTTGAAGTTACGTCGAAAAATTATTTTCACAGGGGTGGAAATCTCCTATAACCGTTATACGACGTGATCAGTGTACTCGCATTTGCCGAATGCGCCATTAAACGTGAGTATATTACGTATATACATATAAAGTATATATATATATATATATATACTCGTATACTAAGCTAAGCTTTCATATGACTTTTCGGATTAAAATTTAATAAATATACCCGAAATTAAATTGATTTTCCGCACTCGGGTCCTGTTAGCGTCCGGATAATAAAGGTGTGTACCTATATATGAAATGGTTGTTATAAGTCGATTCTTTTGGACGACGGACGTATATATAGTATTTCGTTTTGTTTCTGATACAAATTTAATATTGTGACATTTTTTTACAATTTTTTTTTTTTTTTTTTTTATTATTACGCATCTATATATAATGTTTTGTTTCACAGCGCGTATACGGTATATATGTATTGTGTATATAGTATACCCTCGGAGGCACCGAATCAACTGCAAAAAGGAAAAATTTATACACACATATATATAATATGTACACAAACAAAACATATATATACCCTTATACAAACATTCGGATACGTGATTATATTATATATATATATGTAATACATAATATATAATACATGTATATATAAAAATATATTTAAGATATTTCGTATTATGTATGTTCTTTGATATTGTCTGAATTTGATATGTACGACATTTTATAAACGTAGGCAGTGGATTATCCTGCGTCTAAACATATCGTGTAATAGTAGAACAATAATATGTACACGGGCCGTTTCGTCGACGAGCTTGTATTCGTATAATAATATGGGTATATATTAATATTTCGTTGTTGAATTTCTTGAAAAATATCATATAAATAATACGGATATCGATCGTATACGTTTTTCTCATTTGAAATATATTGTAATCGATTCGGCGCCAAAATGGAGTGTGTATTTTGAAAATAACCTGTTCTACAAACTAATAATATTTCTGTATAGACAGTTCGCCAACAGAGATATACCTGTACATTATATAAATTATCGTTCGTAGCAATAACCTGCCGCCGACTCCACAAAATAAATAAATGAAAACTGAAATCCGACCGGAAGCCGCGGTATCCTTCTTCTTCTCTCCCGACAATTTGGTGTCGGCCATCCTACTCCTACACCTCCGCTCAGCTATATCTCCCGCATCTTCTTCATTTACCCCCCTCCTCCCACTTTTCTCATATCATTCGCTATCACATCCCCCACCTTTTTTTCGGTCATCATCTTCCCATCAACACACATTTCCTTTACTAATCTTACTGCCTCAGCCTCTTCCATCCTTAGTACATGTCCATACCATCTTAATCTATTCTCTCTTATTTTGCCAACTACCGAAGCCACTCCTATACTACCTTTTAATTTAATAGGGATTCTTTTGTCACACAAAACACCCGAAGTTCCTCTTCACTTCATCCATTCACCCTTAATCCTGTGTTATATATCCTCATCGAAACCCCCATCTTTCTGTTCAATGGACCCTATATACACTTGAAACTCTCACCTCTCCCAGTACATCCTCACTTAACTTTATTTCTAGTCTTTCCCTAATTCCTTATATGTCCCCTTTCACTATAATCATACCCTATATATATTCTATTTTACTCCTACTAATCCTTAGTCCTTTTGCTTTCAAGAGCTTCCCTCCACTCTTGAAGTCTACCCTTCACTTCCTCAGAACTTTCTCTTATCAGTATGACCTCCCCTTTCCACTTTGTTTCTTGCAGACAACAAATATTCGCATTTCTCCTCCTTAAAACTTCTGCTAACTCCCTGCTCCCACCTGTCAATGTTCCTACACTCCACGTACCTACTCTCATATTAAACCTGTCCTGCGTACTCAGGCGTGAATCTAATCCTGAACACTTTAAAGTTTTCCCTACACCATCGATATCACGGCCGTTGGGTAGACCTGCACATATAACTGATGGAACGGTTAGGCCACTGTCAGGCTGGTACTTTTCATCTCGTCCTTTGGGCTATTTCCACACACAAGTACGCAATTTTGTTATCCCCGCAAACATCTGAGATGGAAAAACTCGCTTACATTATTTTTAAGTCTCCTCATATTTTTTGACAAGTCTTACACCGACTGTCGTCTTGATATAATCTTAATTTGTCGACTTCTACTTCTTTCTTTTTATGAGAAAACTGTAGATATGAATTCTGACCTCCTCCACAAGAACCGAAAGCTATTTTAAATATTATAAAATAATTTTTAATAAAACAACAATATAAGCTTAATTTAAAAACCGGCTTTTGCAGTTTTAAAATAATTGTTTTTCGCCGAATCTACCACCTCAGTAGGTCATATAAAACGAATCATCGTGTTTCCAATGATAGAGTGCAGTAGTTAAGTGGACTGTTTTACAAATTTCAAGTCCTTCACTTCCCTAACATTTTTATTTTTATATCATACTTGAAAATTGAAATGAATATGAGGCGTATTCTCAGAAAATGTATTTAAAAAAAAAAAAATGTTTTGTTTTGTGAATCCATGTTGTTTTAATCGTGAACTTGTTGCGAAAAAGGTACCTCATAAAAATTCAACATAATTTAGTATACCCTACTTCTAAAATAGGCTATAATTTGATAAAAGATTATCGAATTTCTATCATTATGAATTAATGGGCTATGATATTATCATTATACTTGGCCAGTAGTCATTCCGCATTCGGTCCATCTATTCCAAATATAATGTACAATTGCGTTTTTAATATATTCGTGCTTAAATACGCATTTTATTCGTATGACTGGTAACTTATACGTGTGCATTATACGCATTTCTTTTCGTTTTTATCTCTGGTCCATCAACCTTCAAACTTCAACCAAATTCATCCAGGCATCCCAATAGGTTGGTGGCTGTTGGCTAAAATTTTGTGTTGCCATTTTTTTTTATAATGAATTACATATATATCGATACCAACTATTAGATTTAAGTTGAATTTTCGTAGATTTTTGATATAAATATTAATTTGTGATTACCTTTAAAATGTATTTTACACGCCTAATTCTGGTATTTTTAAATATGGCCGACAACTTTGTATACTTGGTTGCAAAGCTTGATACCTACCTTCATTACCTATATAATATAAATATTATTTAATTATTATAAGAAGACGCTATACGGATGACTTTTGGTACTATAAAACACGCTCTCTTAGATTGTAAATGATTTTCATTTAAGTGAATTTATAGAGCCTGATTAAATTAAAGAGATCAACATTTTCTGTAAAATTGTGTCCACTTGTCGGCGATATATTTAAAGTAGTATTTAGAATAATGAAAAAGAAAAGTGCACTCGAAAATATCGAGTTCTGTAATTTACATAATACCTAAGTGTTATACCGTTTCTAAAATCGATCTGGAACCATTTATTTGCAATCTAAGTAGACATATTTGTTTTAAACATATATCCTGATTAGACAATAATAAAAACGGCATTGACACGTGACTCATTTTAAATTACTTTTAAAATATATTGGAATATTTAAAAAATAACGGGATTTTCATTTTTATTGAATTTCATAAGAATTTCCTACACAGAACCCCTTGAAAATTAAATGTGTAAATTAAATTAAATCCTGTTAAAGTATATCTTTATGTTGAAATATTTTAAAATGTGATAAAAATTAAATAGATACAATTACTATATAATATACAATTAAAATATAACATCTACTGTTATAATATCGATCTACATTATAAATACACCTCCCAAAGTCATAATACGTATGAAAATAGATATCCCGTTCTCGTATAATATAATCCCCGAGAAAAAAAAAACCGGACGTTTTTGCCATATTGTATATAATAATAATATACGCCATAATATATTATATAATATTGTTTAAACACATTAAACAGAAAGTATTCTGCGTTTATTGCTCTCCATACTTGCCCCCGCGCTTATCCTCGAAAACCATAAAGGTTATTTATCGTTCAAACGATTTCCGTGACTCGAATAATAATAATAATAATAATAATAACAGTAATAATTAATTTTCCCAAAAAGAAAAACATATGAGTTGTGAATACATATAGTTTCACTATTTTCGTCAGACGTAGTAATCCTAATAAAAAATAATAATATGTAATGTTATATCATAAACGCAATAACATATCATGTAGTTGAGTTGTAATTTTAATTTTCGCGCAAAGGTTTTGAATGTCGTGGGACTTTTTCGGAAATATATTATTATATACGATATGTACCTATATTTCGGTTACGGCGAACAAAGTTCCTACCGCGTTACCACTTCATTTAACCGTACACCACGTATATACCAGGAATTTACAAATAAAATTAAAAATGCAAAATATATTGAAATATAGCCGTAAATCCGGCGAAGTTTACTATATATACCTACACGTGCTCAGACAACGTCGTCGTCGAACCACGCGCAATGTATTATTGTCAACTAAACGGATCAAAAAGTTCATAATTGTCGACTTCAAAGTTTGATTATATTTAAATTTATTAAATAAATCCTACCGAGTTCGACGATTTCTACATCCGACATTTAAATGTGAAATTACAATATATATTATTAAAAGTATATAAAATAAACACCGAGTACGAAGTATGTATGCATTGAACCCGCAATACTACGTTTAACCACTCCGGAGCGGTCGCAGTAAATTTGAGGATGCACAGTGCGTGAAATTTTCAGTCCAAACGACACGAACCCACGATATCGACTAAACAAACATATCGGTATGTTATATAAGGTACATATCCTTTCTACGAACTTTAAAATAATATATGTTTTCGGTGTAAACATACTAGATATATAATATACTAATGAATATTCCAGTAGTTTATCACGTATTCACGTATATTAAAAAAAAAAAAATATTTAAAACATTTTAACGGTATTTCAAATATCGCGTGTAATAGCCAAGTAATTAATTTTCTTTGAACGTCCAAAAAAAAAAAAAAATAAAAAAATAAAATAATATTTTGTTTTCGATAAATTGTTTAAACATACTATATACTGATCTACCGTAAAAAAAATATAATATATTGTATATTTTATATACAAGTAATAGGTATACACATATATATATATAAGTATTTGGATAGTAGGTATATTAGTGACATAGGGTTTAAGTAATTTTTCGCCATTTTTCATTAATATTCTCTTCTCTTTTTGTACATCAAAATTTGAGAGAATTTTACGCCTCGACTAATGGTGCCACTCGTTATTAGCCCGTGTTATGCTGTTATCAAAATAAAATGATATTAATGTGCGTTAAGCACCATACATTATATAGGTAATTTTTAAGAAACGTTCGACAACAGTATAAAATAGTATAAGAGATAAGAGTACAAATCAAAACACGCGTTTTCGTCTCCCGAAAAGCAGTCATTTATGACACGGATCGTAAGGCCAGTTATTATCAAAAAATTATGCGTCGTTTGCGTATTGCCGTTTACCTATTTCTAAAATGTGTTCAGGAACACTTTTCCGGTAGACGGAATCGAATATATGTCACTGGGTAAAGAGTTAGGTGTCCGAAAAAAACTGATTCGTTAAACGATCCTTAAAGAGGTAATTTTTTGATTTTTTTTTTTTTTTCAATAATTTTTGTCTGATCGATTAATTCCGTAACCGTGACTGTATTTAACCGAACAATACGCAGACAATAAATACCTGCAGCCATCCGTGTAAACTCGAAAATTTAAAAAACTGAAAGTGATTTAAACACTCTAATCTATGAAACAGGTATAAGTGTTCTTGGGGAAATTTTTTAACATTTAACAATGTTACGCGTCGACGATACAATTTTGGAACACTGCTGTTGAAATTCATACGATGGTAGCCAAAAGAGAGTAAAGCCTGTCTGTCAGGATGTCCGTTTGCATATGAAATGTTCTACTCGTAATATGCGCGTTCACGTGTATATAGTGTAGCCTAGGGCCATCGCTTATACATACAAGTCGTCGTATGATAGAATGGATTGTAGTAAAAAAACCGTCCAAGAATCGACTGTCTATACGGTATATAACAGTGGTGGTCAGCGATAAGATACTCGTGAGCCGCAAAATATAAAGAAAAATATGTTAGAGACAATACAAAAAAAAAAGGGGCTTCTCAATTATTGTAAAATACGAAAATACATTGCACATGATTGCCCTCATTTTTATTATCATAGATTAGATGTATCACATGTAATAATATGTGTAAAAAGATTTAAAAAAAACGTAAAACGATTTTATTTTTTAGAAGTGCTTTTTCAAGTGTTCTGTTAAGTTGTCTGAAATCAGGCTACTATAATCGCTAAATGTAGATCGTACGAGTTCATCTAAATATGTTCATTAGTTAGTGCAGATAGATGTTTCTATTTAATGAACTTAAGCCATAGAATAGATTAAAACAGAATGGACACTGTCCAAAAACTGTGATAAGAACTAAATGTCAATCAGTGTAGCTACGTAGTATATTTTTTGCTTTTCTTTTATCACGGCGAAACTGTTCGGTGTTAATAACATTTTAAATTTTACCAGAATCTCGTGCACACAATAGATGAAATTTATTTTGGTTATTCGGTTTGGTTTGTTTAGCGCTATTCATTTAAATAAAATGGATAGACCCAGTTCTAGTAAAGAATTGAAATTGAATAATACAGATCCAGAAAAAGAAACACAAAATAAATTGCTTTTCAAGTGTAAATAAATTTACATTAAGTGTAAATAAATGCAAAGAACTCAAAAGACAATAAACAAGAAATACCTTATTTACTCAATGTGTTAATGAATTAAAATTTGTGTACAAATTGAATTGACATAAATAAATCCCTAATCCTAAGTTTCAAAAATGTTATCAGAATAATGGGTTACTA
>JAIPRL010012975.1:0-11261 GCA_025469235.1 Pemphigus obesinymphae
CCCATCTTTCTGTATAACGGACCCTAAATACTTGAACCTCTCCACTTCTCCCACCACATCCCCACTTAACTTTATTTCTAGCCTTTCCCTATTCCCTCTGTGTTCCCTTTCACCAAAATCATACTCTTTATATTCTGTTTTACTCCTACTAATCCCTAGTCCTTTACTTTCCAGAGCTTTCCTCCACTCTTCAAGTCCACCATTCACTTCCTCAGGACTTTCTCCTATCAGTACTATATCATCTACAAACAACATGCACCATGGTACCTCCCCCTGTATATACTTTGTTATCTCATCCATTACTAGGGAAAATAAGTAAGGACTCAAAGCTGAACCCTGATGTACCCCCACTCTAACCCCAAAATCCTTAGTTTCTCCATACAGGCTTCTCACTCTTGTACTCGCCCCTTCATACATATCTTAAATTATGTTCACATACACCTTTGGTAATCCTTTCTTCATTAATGCCCACTTTAAGATCTCCCTAGGAACCTTATCATAAGCCTTCTCTAGATCAATAAATACCATACACAATTTCTTTTTGATAATAAATACATATACCTAACACACAAACCTACATAAATAGTCATAAGTTATAAGAATTAAATTACAAGTTTACCTATGTTATTTTTTTATTATAATATTTTTAAAATGGTTTTGACATTGGTGTATTTAATTTTAAACAGTTCATGACAATGTTCGGTTTTAGTTTATTTTCACTCCACTATTATTTACTCATTGTGATGGTCATAGAAAATCAGGGGACATTTTCGAATTAAGGGGATGCAACAACTACGGTTTTTAAGGGGTTCTGTATATTATGCAATTTTCAAGAATATTCAGAAAAAATAAAACCTAACCATTTAGAAATATTTAAGTACTTACATTTTAAAATTATTTTTGTGCAATCATGATATTTCTGCCTGAAAAACCAATATAATAGCGGGATAAAATTATGGAATTTTTAAAAGTGAGATTTCAAATCTGAAAACAGATTTGAATTCGTCGGCTTATCAGCTATGGATCGAATGAGACATTTTTCTTTATTATAACGAATTAAAAGTAATCAATGTTTAAAAATTGGGACTTTTAATGATAAATAAAATGGCTAAAAAATGAAAAAATAAAAAATAAATGCTTTTATGGATCTCTAGAAGACAAACTGACGAATTTAAAACATTTTTCACGATTGAAATTTGGCTTTTTAAAGTCCCATAGTTTTAGTCCACTTTTAGGTCGATTTTACGTTGGTGTTGTGGTTCTTTAAATCAAATTCAACCGAAAAAAATGTAGCAGTTTGAAGACTACCTTCTAGGAAGCGAAGGTCATTTCCGCCGTAATGGGAATTTTCCTAACTTTAACAATATCTCCAAATAAACGTCGGTCATTATTACGGATAATACCTACATAAAATGATGTACACGAGTTGTATTCAAAGTTTATTGTACTCAAATGAAGTTACACTTATAAGGTCTCACATCCAAAAGGTATTGCTTTTGAAAGGTGTTGCCCTTAAGCTAGTGTAGTGTTATGTAATATGTTTTAGCGATAAACTTTTAATTCGGAAAGTGAACGTTTAAAAAAACCTTTTACAAACATAATATAGTTGAGGTAACATTGTATTTTTTTAAACGTATTATATTGAAAATATTTCTTGAACTTTTATTTTTCCGACCAAAATATTCTTAAAGAATATTATTTTACATTGCGATGAAAAATATATTTTAAGAGTTTTTCATTTATTGTGTTGCTGGAGGTAATGGGCAATTTAGTCATTGGCGTATTTTATTTAATATTCCGAAAGTCTCCAAGATAATAGGAACCTCACATAACTTATTGAAATTATCTCGCCTCTAAAGATTTTTGGTAACTTTACATATAAATATTTAACTCAAAAGTAAACTTTACCTTCTTTGGAACAATTCGACTAATAGAAACTTAACAATTAATGTTAACATGAACGTTTTTAGTAATTTTGCAGCATTAAGATTAATGAAAAGTCTTTTTATTTTCTAATATTGTGTTGTAAATCAATTGAAGATACATAAAATAATATTATTAGAATTTTTGTAATTTCTGGAAATATAGTTATAACTATAAATTATAAACTAATTATAACTTAACAATAGTTAAGTGTAAAATTTTTCAAATAAAATAAATTTTATAGGTAAACAATGAAAAATACTCTATTAATAAACCATTAAATGAACTTTCTTTTATCAAAATTTAGGCATTCATAATTTTCTTATTCGTTAAAAAAATAGTAAACATTAAAATTTTTCTAAATAAAAAAAGTTTGAATAAAAAACGGATTGAACACAATAGGTAACAATATGAGTATGTTAATTAAATATATTATGTGAATAATTGTTCTATACAACTTTCTTGTGTGTAAATTAAATCTTAGAAGAAACTCTTTTCTTAAATACTGAGCAGTTTCAGTAGTAAAAGTAAATTATAAAATTTAATGTCCTATATTATAATTTTATTTCTAATTATATCAAGTAACCCATGAAAAAAATTTATATGATGTAATATATTGTATAAAATGATCTTTAATTTTATACGGAATATGTATTTCTGCGTTAATACTGCTCAGTTTCTCAAGAAAAACATTTTCTAAAAGATGATTATATATATAAAAAAAAAAAAAAAATAGCTAAAAGCTGTGTTTTATATTGATACTTGTAAGAAACATAAACGAATATTAACAGTATAGGAAACAATAAATTTAGCAAGCTAAAATTTTAGGAGAGGATGTCCAGACATGGGGTTGCCACTGGGTATAGCCGTATTTGGCCTTTATGTCTAAATCTCCAAAATCTCGTACTTACATTCTCTTGATCTTCCCTGGCTAGCTACCCCGCAAAAAAAAAAAAAAAAACGTTATCAATCGCACTGTCGTTGATTTACTGTCGTACTAACACATTATATCTTATCAACGGCCAACCGGTACATAAATATTTGTTGCGGAACCCACCACCGAGCGCGCACAGGTAGTTACTCCGTTGCCGTCGTTAACGATGTCGCATCGATTTTAATTATCTTTTTGATCGCGTAAGGCCGACGGCCTTTTTTCTCTGCGTTCCGTGTCGGAACCGTTTTTATTATAAATAAAATAACGCCGACTTCGGTATGCGATACACCGTCGAGGTTGTCATCGTCATCGTCTTCTCCATTCTGGTCAACTGTCATCGTCGTTTTCTCGGGTCACGTGAGTATGTCTAAATAATTGTACCATTGTTATATTTTTTTCTCACCTTATTTACATATATATATATATATAATTATTTTGTAGTGCAGACGGCACCCCTCCTCCATTGTAAAAAACTGCGTTTTATTCTATTTTTCGTGTTTTTAGTTCATAACTTAATAGACATTCAGTTATCTATTTGTTATTTTCTACGTGTTTTCATATATTATTTTATGCCCTTTTTTTTTTATGCCCCTCCAAAATTACTCGAGCCTATTGGCGAAAACCCAACGAAACCAACCTCCCTTTGCTTAGTTAGGGACTGGTTCGTCACAACGGCGTTAAGCTGGATTGCTGGAAAAGTACAGAAAACCGGGTAGGTAGACGGTATTTTATTATAACATTGTATGTACATTTATGGTACAGGTCATGTGCTTAAGTACTCACTAGCCGACGTTAAAAACCGATGTCTGTCAACAATTACGCGGTCGTGTGCAGTGTACGTATCCGCGCCCCGTCCCGCGACGCTGATGACGGCCTAGGCGTGCACGTGAGGTTATCCAATACCGCAACACAGCCGTTCACCGCGCGCTCGGCTCACATAATATGTCTCTTCGCTAATGAGTTAATTTTGACAGATTTCCTCTGCACGGCTGGCTCCATTAAATATATTATTAATATACTCCAAGTTCCCCCGACAGTTCCCATCATTCCCGTTGATATATATATATTTCGCGTTTCCAAATCGATTAGGGTCCGTGTAAAGAATGGGTGGTTTTTTTTTTTTTTTGTTTTTAAAAAATAAATAAATATAATAAAATACGGGTTTAAACGATACTGACTACAATGGACTACAATTGACTTCCTACTGGACTAGGTAAGTACCTACTATATTATACAGACTATTTCGGGCTACAACCAGTTTCGATGAAATCAATACATTTTTACCTGTGATATGATGGCGCGTTTCGACAATATTTTTGAAAAGTCGATAGCCCGTTGGGGTAAAATATGTTATGAATACAATAATAGTGGGTACCTATATAGAAAATTAAAAAAAAATCTTATATTAATTATCAATAATTGCGTCACAGCTCTCAGGGAAAATGAAAAATAATCGAATTATTTGGATATAATCTAATTTTGTTAAGTCTTTCTGACTGCACACCATAAGAATTTAGTCGTATATAATAAATATTGTATAATATCGTTCTTGACTCCATTTTTAATTAAGTAAATTTTTAAATTGTTTATTATATTTTATTCACTCAAATGGATTGTCAAGTATTATACCAAAATAGTAATAATTTATGTTTTATATATTTTTAAATATATACTAGACTAATAATAGCTAATATTTCAGATAGATAGATAGATGGAAATTGCATGTTGAATGGTCACCTATATTTACCTACATTTTTGATGTATAACTAAAATTCCCGATAATCACTATCTCGATGACACTATATAGTATATAATATTTACATATGAACTGAAATATATATATATATATATAATAAACAGAAATATAAAATAAATAAATAAATAAACTAATTTTAGAAGTTGAGAGGTACCTACACTATATTCGTCAAGAACTGCCTATAAGAAGAGTTGAATGATTTTTTAAAAGTTATAATTATAAAAATGTTTAAAATTTAAATATCTACCTTAAAAAATAAACTTATTAAAATAATTACACGGTTTCTTACCTAACATACTCAAGAGTAAAAAATCTTCTTCTTTATCTTCGCTTTTTCTTCCAACTATTTTGAGTCGGCCACCCTAGTCCGCCCACCTCACTTTTGGTTTTCCTCTTCACCCTTTCCTTTAAAATACATTCCCTATACAAAACTTACTTTCTCTGTCTCTTCCCTTCTTAAAACCTGCACGTGCCATTTCAATATAATATTCTTTCTCATTTTGCCTACTACTGAAGTTACCTACTCATAAACTATCTTTTATATACTCATGTCTTATTTTATCTTCTCTAGTCACTCCACTCATAAGTCCAAATAGTGACAGCTTAAAATTTTCAATGATTTTAATTATCAAACTCATCATACATGACTGTATTTGTATTTTGTATACTTATATATAATCATTATTGTATATTAGGTAATATTATTACATTATTCGATAATGGTACGAAATTATTTTTACTACCTACTGAATTTTCTTGTATATACAATACATACTATTTGATCATATGGAATTTAGATTAAATGACTGATACTATTCCTCATTTTGATATAAACAAACAAACAAAAAACATTAAATAAATTTATGGGATTTTTTTTAAATTAACCCAATTTAAATATATGAAATAGGTATATTATAACTTTATCTAAAATAAATTAATGCACAAATGTTGTTGAATTTCAAATTACATAATACATATAATAATGACGTATTCTAATGATACACATAGACGGTACACAGTTAAATTGAGTCGGTTAAAAATGACGATTTGAATATTATATTATTGTATAGTTTGTGTTGTTAGCAGTAGTCTACTCAATTATTATGTAAATATATGTCATAATGCATTTGGTAGTAAATGAATGAAATATATTATTTTATGCTCCGGTGTAACAGATTGGCGAAAAACGAATGGGTCATGGGGAGGGGTAGGCGAATAATCAAACGTCAAAACTCATTCATCTCCGGCTGCAGATGACTGGTATTTTTATCGGGAAAAATGACATTTTTGATATTCAATGCAATAATATGTATAACGTTAATAAATGGTGGGTTTTCTCTCTCCACCCACGTACGTCACAATTTATTATACACAATAATCATAATGTGATTGGTTACAGAGATTTTCTCATAAACGAGTAGATATATAATCTAAAATAGGGACGAATTCATTATAATATGAGAATTAAATTGAGTTTTTTTTATTAAAACAGGCTAAAGTACAAAAACAATATATATATATATATAATAATAATTCCACTCATATTATGTAGTACCTATACAAATAATAATAATTTGACAATTTTTAATTTTTAAAAAATAGTTTATCGTTTACAAGTCGTAGTAGACGAAAATATTTAGTCATTTAAATATATTGTACAAGGGAAAACTATTTGTCCGAAAGTAATTTAACGTTGTCTGTTGGCAAAACACATGGGTTGTACGGACGTGACGTGGGGAATGTCTAAAATCTGAAAATCGCTTTAAATCGGCAAAGATCTTTGGCTTGTGATTTTATAAAAAGTTTTTAAAAAATTCAATATCCGTTAAACAAATATCTTTAATAATTGATGGTTGAACTCTTAATGTAAAGCTCTTCTTAGCTATGTCGTGATGCAGCAAAGAATCAATTAGTTCACTATGCCACGAAAACAAAAGAATCAACAAACATGTGGGTTGTGAACCAGCTGAGATGAGAGCAAGACCGATAATGCGTTGGATGGACGGACGACGCAGCGCCTAAAGAATGATCTCGAAAAACTGGTTGTAACAGATTGGGACGATCCAGTAATAATTGGTAAGTTGTGGCAAAAACTCTTGAAAGGTTATGTGACTGAAGCACAAATAAGACGTTTTGGATAAACGTGAAAGATTTTCTCGTTTGATTTTCAAAGGTCCTTCCACCTAAATCACTAGTCTGTAGTGTGTGTATACATATAGAGTGTTGAAAATTATTTTCACGTAATACAAAAATATTTTTCTCAATTTTTAATACATTGCTATAATTTTTGAAGAAAATCGCCATAACACGAAATGTTTATCACTCTGTACGCATTTAACGTTTAAACTGGCGTAAACGCATAACTCTGTCGACCCTACTTATACTTGTCTATGATTTCTCCTACAAATAAATTGAACCGATAAAGTGATAGGGAACAACCTTATCTTACCCCTCTTATAATCTTTGCTGTAGTACTATGTTCTCCTACCTCTTTTAAGGTCTCTTGTTTTTTGTATAGCAACATTATTACTCGTCTGTAACTCCAATCTATTCGTGTTTTTTTTATAGAGTTCATCAATAAAGCCCAGTTAAATGTATCAAAAGATTTTTCTAAATCAATAAAAGTTATAAATGTATTCCTATTTACATTTAGCCTTCTTTCCGTGAGTAACCTTAGGTCTAAAATTGCTTCTCTTGTACCAATTCCCTGTCTAAAAACGAATTCAAGCTATTTTTCGATTTTCTTTCTTATCCTATATTTTATGATAATAAGAAGTACCTTGAAAGTATGTGTTATAAGACTTATTGTTCTGTAATTCTTGCATTCTGTGGAATTTCCTTTTTTAGGGATTAGTATAATTTTGGCGAAATGTTGCCATTCTCATACATTTTCTAAATCATTTCAAATAGCTTATACTCGGTATCTTTTCCAACGTTTTTTAATAATTCTGCCGAGATGTCATCTACTCCTGATGCTTTACCTTATTTCAATTCACTTAGTGCTTTAACGAATTCGTTTTTTGTTATATTCGGCTCTATGCGTCTTCTTTATCTGACTCTACTATATTTTCAATATTCATGTCGTTTTCTCCTATCAATCCTTCATACAGGTTTTTCTATGTATTATTTTCATCTCGTAGCTTTTTCATATAGAATCAGTTGTCCATTCTTATCTTTAACAATTTTGCTTCTCGGCTTCGGTAATCTTGACAATCTATTAATCATTCAGTATGCTATGTCCATTCTATTTGCAGTCATATTTATTTTAATATGACTGCATGTTATATCCATCCATTTCTCCTTTTCAACTCTGCACTTTTGAGTAATACGGTTCTTTATTATTCTATACATCGTCAGTCTTCTTTAGTTTGTTGTGGTATTTTACTAAATCCATTATCTCATTCGTTATCCATGATTTCCTTGGATTCGGCTTCCTAAATCCAATCGATTTCTCAGCAGATTCCTGAATACTGTCAACCACTTCTTTCCATGCAAGGTCGGTAACAGTAGCTATCATTCCGAGGAATGCTTGTTTTGTTTCTTCATTTTCGAGTTTTTCTACGTCCTATATTTTACGTTTGGGTTGCTCTGTAATTTTCTCGTGTATTATTTTGTATTTACTACTAGGTTATGATCGCTATCGCACTAACATACTATTATCATATACAGTATACATTCGTACATATATTATGGTGTATGCGACCATCTACACTGGCTACGGTGGTGTCAATGTTATATTGTTATTACGAACCGCACAATAGTATTATCTATTAGACATCGTTGACACAGCCTGCCGCACGTGCTAATCGGCTTAAAAACCACCATCGTTATCCCCGCGTATTATATTCCTCCCCCGCACACCCAGAAATCGACTCTTCGCTCGTCAATTCGGCCCGGCCAAAAACATTTTTCATTGTATACACTACACGAAACATGTACGAACATTGGTTTCCGTACGAATTCACCCGAACGCGATATCGATATGTATATATATATAATATAATAATAATACGATGGCCGCCTCCTGTAAGTACACGCTTTATATCATCGGGCATACACGCGTTGAACACACAAAAGACAACACAATATTATCTTGTCACTCGGGGGGGAGGGGGAGGGGGGTGAGGTACGGCACACCGCTGCGGCGGCAGTCGAACGCGACGGACTTTTTGACGTTTTATCCCCTGCAGTCGGGGGAGAGAAACAAAAAAAAAAAAAAAAAAAAAAAAAAAATAAAGGGGGACCGACACCGAGTGTATAATATATAATACGTGTGTACAATATCTATATATGTATAACGCACAATAATGTAATGTAAAATACACGCGATTGGCAGTGTGTGCGCATGTGCATTATAGTAATATATAATAACAAATATCTGATTTTAGATTAGGCGGAGTGGTGAAAAACGTCATTTTGCGAGTGCTATACCGGAGGGGAACCGCGAGCGCGCGCGCGTTCAATTAACTATCGGTCCCCGAGGCGGCCCGGGCTCTTATCGCGTACCCGGCTGACAGGCTCGGTATATAAAATAAACGCGAATTAAAAGTAATCTACTATATATATATATATATATATATATACCTACATATAATATACGAGGGTAAAAAAAAAAAAAAAAAAAAAAAAGCACACGAGCGTATATACTGCACTGCACAATAACGGAGGGAAAATATTCTCGGGAGTGATGTGTAACTGCAGCAGCAGTAATAACGCGTCTGACGAGGGTCGGGTTTCCGAGTTTTTAAAATGTCCCCCCACCCCCCCCCCCATATATTTCCGAACGGAAACTAGGGCGTACACTCAATCTATACTCGATACGAGTTAACTGGACTCATAAAGGCATACACTCTAATTACAAATATAATTGTATTTGTTTTGATAATGTACATTTTCGATCGACGAACGGTACACTCGTTTTACAATGGTGTGTTTTTATTCGTATGTCTATAACCAAAATATCTAGTAAGAGTAGTGCTCTAATCGTTACATACTTACCTACTTAAAAGTTTTCCGTTAGAAAACTTTAAAAAGGTCATTTCTCATATTCACCAAAATTATATTTAAATACGAAATATTATCAAAAAAATGTTTGCAACGATTATTCCTCGGTTACCTACGAGTTGTCTTTCCAGAATTTATACCTATGTGTATGCTGGCCCAGAATTAAAAGGTTTTAAATACGTTTTCTTTTTCAATATAGACTTTTATATCATTTATTATAAGATAATATATTTATATAACATCGTTATAAGCATTCTTAAGCTAAAACAGAGATTTGTATGCATAGTATATGCATTTAAAAAACGTTCTCTATAGTCCAGTTCAATTTCAATTCTAAACAAGCAATATAATACATGGAAACTTTCTAAGTGAATTTCAAACTGAATATATAATATAATTTAAAAAAAAAAAAAAACGTTATTCCAGTAGGTACTATTGAACGTAAAAACATATGCAACATTGTCATAATGTTATAATATTATATTATATAATTTGTATATCCCAATAGAGTTCAAATTAAAATATCTGATAGATAAATCATCGAGTTTTCACAATTAATAATTTGCGAAATACTATTTCATAAACTTTAGTGGTAATTATAACTATAATTTTTGTAACTATTTAAAAAAAATATAGGAAGTTTTAACACTTAAAGTAAAAATTTTATAGGATTACACTAATATATTATCATTCATGATAATGGAATATAATTTAATAAAATATAATTATTATATATATATATATCAATATTTCTGTAAAAATTTGTTCATGTATTGGAACGTAATACATTTACAATTTTAATTAAGAGTTGGAAGAAGGGAGTAAACACTATTGGTTTTGTACGGATTTGAATGCAATACGAACAATTGTCTACGCTCTACATTATTATAAACAATCGGGGAGGAGGGAGGTCGATTAATTCGATTGTTAATCGTTTTATCGTATTATTCTTACACGGCTTACAGTACCTATCCGATACCACAACACTGCATAGTATCACTTGACATCCATACAAGCAGATGTACGAAACTTGAATAATATATGATCTATGGTTCTCGAAGAGGTATATGATTTTGTGATATGCTGCCATATTTGACATTGGCTTCATTTTTAATCGTATGTTTCTGAGATACTAATATTATTTGATACCAAACGAATATAATACGTGCTAAAGATTATTATTATTATATTATATTATATAGCCACACTGATAGGCCAGTGGGTGATGGGGAACGTAAACGAATAATATAACAAAAAAAAAAAAATGAAAAATTACAATATTGACACGTCGTTTGTACTCGTAGGTACACGAGGTCCATAATTTTTAGTGGGTATCGAAATTACAGATGGTACCTACACCATCACATTCATCTTATCAATTGTAAATGTCACTTCCTTATCCGGTTTGTTCTGCGACGTACTCGCGTTTACCGGTGGTGTCAATCGAAATCGTCGATCGTATAATATCCACGTTTCACGAATAATTTGCGCTGGAATTGGCGAGTCGGAGTAAAAATCCATGGCTAAATATATAGGTATGACGGCAACAAGACGTGTTTTGGTTGCGGATTGCGCATCAGTTATTAATCCATGATTTTTCATGGAAAAGAATCTCAGCTGGCAGTGATTTTTATCACCGGCTTT
>JAIPRL010012976.1:0-11254 GCA_025469235.1 Pemphigus obesinymphae
ATTTATCATTGCTTTCAAATTCAATACATCCACCAAAAGTACCCTGCCCAGTAGCGAAGTGCATCCATCAATACTGACACCCGACGAGCGAAGTGCTTCCACAACCTACTGACCGGCTTTTTTTTTAATTATTTTTCTTCCTATCTCGTACCTATTATAAAAATAAAACAATTATTTTAATATTTGTTATTGATTCTTAATATTGACGCTAACTCGCGATTTATCTATTCTAGATTTTTAAGCATAAATTTCATTATATCGTTACGTCACGAAATGATAAAAATATACAATATAATTTTATAATCGTATCTATATATGAAATAAACTTGAGAACTTGTGACTGAAATACTATAAAATATTACCTATTATTATTATTATTTTATAAAATTTCAAATATCCTTAAGCTATATTTTATGCGATACCTAGGTATTGTTTTGAATAAAAATGTAATTGGATAATATTTATTTCACTCCCCTATAAAATATTTTAATAACTATGTAGGTGTATAGTGTATATACAATATATATATATAAATGTATATTTTTATTTGTATGGTTCTATAATGTGATTTATTTTATTTGTACCTACATTGTTATTAATGTATATTTTGAGAAATATTCAACATAATAAACATGTTTTTTTTTATAAAATTGTAATAGCAACTATAATTTTTACTATAAAATAATAATTATATTTGGGAGAATATCTTGTATCTCCTATGTATCTTTGATACTTGTATCTTGTATCTTGTATCTTTTCGACAATAGAAATGTATCATGTATCTTGTATCAAGATACCCAAAATGAATGTATCATGTATCAAGTTACTTTTTTTATAGTATCTTGCCCAACCCTGAGAACTATTATCATCAAAATTAATGAAAGAGCTTTAAAAAAGTAAAGTATACAAGGAAAGTGTTAAATTTTAATTATTTGTTGGACAATAGGTATACCATATGTAACCCGGTATATGCAAAACAAAAATTGTTACATCTAAGTTTAAATTCCTAATGCCAAATTTGAAACAGAAAATATTTTGAGACGTTATCATATCTTAATTATTATATTATAAATATTCACAAGTACTTATATATATATATATATATATATATATATATATTAGTATCATAGGTATCTTATTTGTAAAATGTTTGGTACCCTTGGTACCCAACAAAAAAGTTACCGTTTAAAAAAAAAAATTAAAACCTTAAATCCTATAATTTTTTTGTTGGACCTTAGTTTGTAAAAATGACTGTTTCGAAAATATTCTTCTTAGTGGCGTCTTTATGGCGGGGGCAATAGGTATACCCCCCCCCCTTTGATATTTTTTTTAAAATCTTTATTGGTTGAATTATTTTAATATATATGACTATAGTCTATAATAAATTATTCAAAATGCCTAAACAATTATGATTACAATGTTTTGTCTAAACCACTGGAATTGAGGTAGAAAACAAATAGTTGTTATTTATCTCTATAGTCTATACTGATTTTTAATATCTAGAAATTTTAGAATAGTCAACTGGGACCGTGAGACTCTAGTAGGAAGTTCCTATTTAGATCCCAGACTGGTCTGAAAAGGTCTTAGGCGGTCTGTAGACTTCCGGATGTCCCAGAACCGAGACTACCAGTCAGGAACATACCATTCAGAAACCAATTAAAATTATAAAATGTATAAAATCAAAAAAATTTTCAATTAGGCTTCAATTCAAATTACACTGTGCCGTATTTCCACATAGCGACTTTGCTAATATTGTAAGTTTGATTGATTAATTAACTTAGTAGATACCTACTGCAAAATCAATATTTAACGATAAAATATGTGTTTTAAATCATCGAACTTCCATAGTGTTATTTTTAATATTAATTTTTATATTGATGTGTAATCGTGCGTTAGATGAAAACCTATACACTCAGGTTCGAGTTAGTAATTACTACGAAAAACTTTAGAGGTTAGAAATCTATCTATTAGAAAGCGAACTCCATTTTCCGATGTAGGCGAAATTTCCCTAATTTTAATAATAACTGACTATTATCAATCTCAATACAGTACATACATTGAGGTACGTACTCAAAATGTGTCATACTTAAATTGTTAAGAATTTTCAGTTATAAGGATTCACACGCAAAAAGAGTTACCACTAACAATAATTTTACTGAAAAGGAATTGCACTACAAGGGTGTTACGCCCGGTAGGTATTGCACCAAAGCTAGTATATATATATAATCTTAATACAATTTATCACTTAAAAGGAAATATATATTACAATTTAGATAGAATAGGGTATACATAATAGCTGGTAATAGTATATTATATTTAAAATACGATTCAAAAAGAGCTTTCTCCCTCTTATCCCCCCCCCAAAAAAAACAGCTCAAAATAATTACAAAAAACAATAACACATTCATAATAAAAATACGAAACCAGCAGAAGGATAAAGAGAATAACAAGAATAACAGTTTCAATTAATGTAGGGTGAAGGATATTGGTAGAAATTAAGGGAGAGATATCAAGATTCGATAATTTTTTAAATAAGTTGAAACGCTTTAAAGTAAATGCAGGGCAGTCAAAAAATAAATGGGCAAAGTCACATTTGATTTCCTCAACGTGGTAAGTGCAAAGGGGGGAATTATTGAGGAATAAATG
The DNA here is from genome assembly GCA_025469235.1 of Pemphigus obesinymphae. Lineage (NCBI taxonomy): Eukaryota > Metazoa > Arthropoda > Insecta > Hemiptera > Aphididae > Pemphigus > Pemphigus obesinymphae. The sequence continues at coordinate 2,647 of JAIPRL010012976.1, forward strand.
GAAAGCGTGAGACGGAAGCCGATTATGCCTCAGCCTAAGGAGAGAAAATGAATTTATTTGAAATTGGGAGAGAGGAAAATTTTTAAATAACTTTTTACATAACTTAATCGGCCCAAATATATCGGACGGCCACCGAGACTTTATCGGTAGCTCGCCTATTCAATCCGGCCCTGGGTTATACATATTATTTTAGTTTCTTAAATTTTATTTTTTACACTTTTCATCGTTGATGATTTAATTGTAATAATAAAGGATATAGGTATAGTAACCTGAAATCCTAACATGTTAGACGAGTGTGTTTTTCCTGACCCTTTTGAATACATGCAAATATAATCAAAGACGAACCCAGGAAGCCTTGCCCCCCCCCCCCGGATATAACTTTTTCTTCCGATAAATGATAATATAGCATAGAATTGAAAGTTTAAATTATAAAAATTATATAATTATTTTAAAGGTTACCCCCTCTCTGGATCTGTGTTTGAATATAATATATTATATAGTTGTCACGAATAGAAAAAAATATAAAAAAACTAAGATCGTTTTATACGTTTATCGTATAATATAATATGATGTGTTAGGCGACGGATATATTATGCGTGTGCCCAATGCTCACTGCCCACATATTATTTACTACAATATATTATACGAGTATTGTAGTGTGAAACTACAGGATGACGATAACGCTATTTACTACTAGTGATAAGCGCATTAGCCATTTTGTATATTTTCATACACACACTGCACGCGCACGTTTATGCTTCAGGTGTCTTTACGTGGGGGAGGTGTCAAGTAGGTACTATAGGGAAACGCGCACAGACACGTTGCAATGTGTGACCGTCCCGATGAGCAAAGGAGAGTGTCTGCTGTATATATATATACATAACGGATATATTACATACATGTATATCATATATATATATATATATATATTAGGATTGTGTTTTTGACCGGTCAAAATCTTTCATGGACAATTGACCAGATTTTTACCGGTCAAAATTGTCAAATTCAGTCAAAATCGGTCAATTTTAATTTATTTTTATATATGTATTTAGGTAATTCAGTATACTAGCGATCGGCGGCGGATGACGATAGGAACACTGGGGCGGCCGTACACACGGCATGACGTATAGTGGAACAATATACGAGGCGCGTCCAGAATATGTATAAGATTTCCACATTTTTAAAAATTGAACTTTGTTTTATCCCCCAAAAATAATTACAGGGTATTTTACACATTATATATTTAACTATTTTCCGACGTTGTCACCGGAGCGTTCAATACACTTTTCGTACCGAGACACCAGCTTGTGTGTTCCCTCCTCGAAGAACTTTCGCTCCGCGTCCTCTCTCCAATTCAGCACAGCCAACTTTGCTTCGTCGTCGTCTTCATGAAGTTCCCATTCTAAAGCTTCATTCATTTTGATAAAAAGGTGGTAGTCAGAAGATGCCGAGTCCGGGCTGTGAGTTGGATGGGTTAACACATCCCAACCAAAGCCTTCAAGAAGTCTCGACTTTCGGACGACGAGCGGTATGGGGGACGGGCATTATCGCATTACACTTCTTTGTGTATCATAAACGTCCACTCTCTCTTCCTTAAATTAACGAACCCACTTCCTTACTTTATTTCTACTCATCACACTATGTCCATACACAGATTGAAAAAATTGAAAAATTTCAATTGGGGTTTACCCTTCGGGACAAAAAAACGAATAACAGAATGAATTTCGCACCGGGTGTATTGTTGTACAGACACACTCATGTTTAAAAGTCACTGTGTGCGCAATTACGCACGTACTGAGGTGAATGATCTCTCGTTATCTTCGTTACAAAAAGTTCAGCGATACAAAAATTGTTTTTACAATATTGTCCTCTTGCACCTGTAGGGTAGGAAACCTTACTTTCTGGACGTGCCTCGTAGTATATTATATTATTGTAATACGGTACCCGCGGAGGTGCTTTTAGTTTTATTTCTGTGCGCGTGTTACATTATACATATGTATACACAGTGCTCGAATTAGAAAAATAGAAGAAGGGGTACTCGCGGGCTTTCAATAAATGAGAGTTGCCTCAAACTACAGAGGTCCTGAACAGGAGGGGCAGTTTATAAGTTATGAGCAAAAAAGCAAAAGAAAAAAATCATCAACCTATTTTTACGACATTTTACAACAATTTTTTTTGTGAACTGGGGGTCAATTGTCCTTATTCCACCCTCCCTGTATCCACCGTTGTCAAACTATGTAACTCATATACCGTATTGACGGAAATCGGGTTGAGTTATTTGTGGGGAGGGGGGGCTAAGACTATATAGGACATATATAGGTACATAAATAGGAACTAAAAATTTTTTTCTCGATGCACTCGATAATATCGTTTCCCAACTTGAATATTGATGTATAATAAAATATTTAACATTATACATATCATTGACGACAGAATTATAATGAAAATAAATAATAAATCAAATCATAACTTATTAACATGAAAAATAAATAAATTATAGATTATAGATTACAGATTAGGGAAAAAGCATTTAGGTACTATTTGAAACTTGTCAGGATCTACAAAGTAAAATACACTATGCTTTTTTGTTCGGTACCTATACTTATATAATATATATTTCAGTTACCTGTTTATTTTTCATTAGATTTTGAGCCTCTTAAATAAATGTTATATAAGAAAATATTTTATTTTATTTTCCCACATAATATTGAAAATACAGTTGCGATTTTTAAGGAGTTCTATATAGGTAATTTTTAAGAAATATTATGAAAATAAAAATCTAAAAATTCGGAAATATTTAAATACATTTTAAAATTAATCTAAAAATAGCGAAATTCTTATTAATATAAATAAATAGCGACTTCTGGGTTTTTTCATAAAATATATTGTATGCAGACATTACTCATTGATAAACATTCAATAAATTACTTTATGTTCTAACAATTTTCAAGAAATGGCAAACAAATTTGTTGGAATGATTTGAAAAATCTGTTACATATTGGCCGTCAACTTCACGGGGATATATATGTATAAACAGTATAACGTTGGTTGTGGGGGGAGGGGGTTCTTGTTCTACATAATATTTAATTTAGAACGCTTTTTTTGAATTTCCACTATACTTATTTTTTTCCAAATTAAGCACTATAACTATGTATAATAATTAGGGGCGTAGCCAAGTCAATTTATTAGGGGGAAAATATCATCTGTTTTGATTGACTGATGAAATAAAAAAATAAATAAAAATCAGACTTGAAAAATAAATATAACTCAATATATTATATGAGCCACGAAGTGTGGCTGTGATTTAACAAGTCAATTTGGTTGAGTAGTCGATAGAATATGATTTTAAATTGGCCGATAATAATTATCTACGTACACAATTGTATGTAGGTACTACAATATTATATAGATAATAAATATTTATATAGGACTTATATTATATATATATAGGTATATGCCGGATTTAGTTTACGAATGTATTTTTTTTTAATTAATTTTGAGTCTTTTGTAAAAAAAAAAAAAAAAATATAGTATTATTTTTTCTTCTTTTAACACTATAAAGGTTTACATCGTGCTTTCACTTGTTTCGATAGATTATAATATATAAGATGCAAATTAATGGCAATATGGTTTTATAATAAATCTTCTTCTTCTCCTTCGCCTTCTCTCCCAACTATTGAATCCTGATGATTCATATTAAAATCATAATGAATCATAAATATGTAGGGTCTAAATATTGTAGGTGTATACCCACTATATAGGTAGATCGTAGATAGCTTTATAATGTATATATAAGCTATATAGGTAGGTACCTACGTTATTCGTACAATGACCTGGAACATAATGAGGTGGCCGTGAGTTTACGAATACTCGTATAATATATAGACTATATACATTGGTCCTTAATCGGGGAGGACTTTAGGTACTGCAAAGGAAAGAATGTGTATATGATAATATATGAATATATGAATAATATGGGGAAATTATACGAGAACTCCATTAAATAATTTATAATGTTATTATATTTAGCTATTTTTGCAATGTGTTTATTTTAAATAACCTATAGTTCATTACTTTATATACACTATATATTATATAGGTATATATAATGTTATTATATCTAACTTATAAAATTGTAATTTTTAAATATACTATTTTTTGGGTTCAAAATGCAAGGGGCAATAACCAGTAGGTAATAACCATCCGACTATTGGTAAAAAGGATGAGTCAAATATAAAATATTGAGGACCACTGCAATAGTAGAATATTTTAGAAGGTCCTGTAAACTAAAATGGTTAATTTTTCCTTACACATCAGTATAATTAGTGTTCGAAAATCTTATAAGATATAAAATGTAAAAATAATTCAAATGAGTGTAATATTTCAAATTTTTATTAATTGTAGTAAATAATGTACCTACCTATATAAAACGATAATTTATGATTTTTCCTTTAACAGTACCGCCTTTATTTATAAACTTTAATTTTTTTTATATAAAAAAAATAAGTATTAATATAAATTATCAGTTGGTAATTATAAATTATAATACCTAATATAAAAACCGCTCAGATACAGATGGTGGAAGTTGGTTGATCATCACTTCAATCTCCGGATAGGATAGAATATTATTATTATTTTAAATTTGAAAGTAAAGATAAATCCTTGTATGAACACTAATTTATCATAAAACCAACATACCTATTTATAATATACTCGTAAATCACATAAAAATTAAAAGGTATAGATTATAGACCTATCTATAGGTAGGTATCATAAAATATAATGAAAATAATATAATCTTTTTTTATTGGAATAATCTTTTGATAAATTAAATTAAAAGATTATCAAATATAGATATACAAGTAAATAAATAATGTGACAATATTTATATATATAGGTATTATGACTAAAATGTTTATATAGAACACCTCTTGGGTGCGTTCAAATATTCGGAGTTATAGTAGAGTAGTGTAGAGTAGAGTAGTGAGTTGGTAAAGTAGATAAGAATAGAGTAGGGTTTAATCACAGAATAAATAAATTGACATCACAACAATAAATTGACATTGGAACAATAATAAGATCTTTTGATAAGTGTTTATTTTTCAATATATTTAATACCTATGTATTTAGTTAACTGTACTTCATCTAATAAAATAAGAGTACACATCTTTACAAATTATAATGTTACATAGGTCTTGGTCCAATTTATTATCTAGTTTAATGGAGAGATTTCAATAAATAGGTATCATGTTATTTAACCTAATTTTAGATAATTAGATTATTATATATATTCATTAGGAATGAAAACTTTATGTTCTTGGTTTTTGAACTCTACTGTCACTTGCATAATGAAAAAGACTGAACATTTTAAATGCATAAAAAAGTAAAAACAATTAACAAAATGTTGGTTATATAGGCGAGAACATGACGAACCTTTCGTCATGGACGGGAATATAAATAAAAATTAGGTACTTGTTATGTGATAAGAATAATTATCAGTAGAGTTAAAAAAACCCAGCGATTTTTTTTTGGGTAACAAGAATTAATTCTAGTGAACAACACTAGGTTTTCGAACGGTAACCTTAGAGTTAACACCGTTTTCTCGAACGACGCGAAATCGACTATAGTGGACTCGAGTTAACTAGAGTTGAGTTTTCGAACGCACCTCTTGCGCATATCATAAGATTATAAAGTAGGTATATATGTTATGTTGAATGTTAGTGGCGTAAATTAAAAACTTCACAGAAATTGATCTAGGTTCCAACAAATCGTGAGATTTTTCAATGAATTTCCAACAAACCTATAAATACAAATTTTAGGATACTTTTGGAAGTGTTAAAAAAATGTTACTTCGTTAGCGTGAAATAAGAAGTTATATTGATTGTTTAGAAAATTTTTTATAACTCATTGATAAACATTCAATAAATTACTTTATGTTCCAACAATTTTCAACAAATGGCAAACAAATTTGTTGGAATGATTTAAAAAATCTGTTACATATTGGCCGTCAACTTCACTGGCATATTATATGTGTACAAACAGTATAAACATGATTCCGCCCCAAATGGATTTTTTTTTTCATTTCTTCGTTATTACTATAAACCTATATTTTTGTTTCATTTTTACCTTCAACATATTGGTATCGCTTTCATTGTACCTACTGTGTATTAAAATATGAATTATGGTTCAACTAATAAATTAATATACATAATATACGTAATATAGGTCTTATTATTTATTATAGAATATTCAATATATTATCATATATTTTTATACTATTCTTGAGATTTGCTATTAACTAAATTGAATACACATAATACATATTATACTTAAAAATGCGTGAAAAATATTTAACGAGTCATAAGTTAAAACTCTTGTATTTTATTATAATTTATTAAAATAATTCGAAAACATTAGTAACTATTAAAATGTATAAATAATTATAGGCTAAGAGACTTCCTATATATGTATAATTAATATACAATCATTGATTATAAATTACTTAATTTTTAGTAGTTTAGTAAATTATAGTCAATGATATAATACATATAGTTTTAGTCTTTAGATAAAATTAATAGTACCAAAGATAATAATGTTAATGATTATAATGTTAACATACGAAAAAACTTCATTAGTTTGATTGTTTGTGTTTTATGAATAACCTACAATAATGTACATGTATTAAATTATAAATTAATATACTATATTAATTAATGGTAACGGTGGACATACAACATATTATGTAGTACCTATATCTTATATATCTCTATATTCATCGACATTGTGTTAGTCATCATCTAATGAAATTTGTTTATCTTTTTTTGCAAATCATTAATTAAAACATTTAATGTTTCTATCAGGGCTTCCAACTAATATTATTTTTTTACGATTGGTGATTTTCGTTCTTTCATTATTTTTTTCGGTTTAAATAACCTGTAGTTAAAATCGTTCTCGAGTGTCCTGGTTAATTAAAACTGGTCATAATAAATAAATAAATAAAACGGATAATCGTGTCCTTTTATTCTTAATTTAGGTATTTTATACACAATTTTATTAAATGTAGGTAATGTTTAAAATAAATTTAACAACAAAAATGAACGCAAATCAGTCAAGTGAAACTAACCCAAAATCGTCGTTTTTACCGAAAAAATAATCAAGTTTTCATGCGTCAAGCCGATAACACTGGTCGACAACGGTGGCCGCCATTTACCCGCTGTACCCGAAATCTACGAAAATGTTTTCGTCGTTAATTTTCTACCATTAATAAATATCTGAAAATTCCATTGTCGGTCATTTTTATTTTTTCATTTTTGATTACTTTTAGTAGGTACTTTCCGTGCGCTAAATGAGTAAAATAGTAAACGCACCGTAGGTAGGTATATATACCCACCAAAACGCCCTACTCTATTACCACCTACTTCAAATATTGTAGAATTATAAAAGTTTAAATATAATATATGCGTGGCTTATTATAGGTAAAAAGTCTATGACGGAAGTAAGCACGGCAGAAAACTGCCGGATTACAGTAAAATACATACAAAAAAAAAAAACATACGGGACGAATACACAAAATGCTTTTGGCCGGACGATCGCCAATGTTTATAATTTATGTATGTATATATATATATATAAATTATTATCTACTTATATAATTTTATGTGATGTGTTAATGGGATTAATTATTGCCGGTCGACAAGGTCTCGGAGTGTTTTCACCATAGATAATACATACATATAATGGATACCATAGGCCATAGGTACTCATTATCACGCGTTTCAAATAATCTATTCTGTCTCACTCGATAAATATTTATGCGTTCCATGAATTATTATTTATTCTTTCTATTTTAGGTACGAAACAAAAATACATTTCTTGCCGAATAGGATAGAAGATATCATTTTAACATTGCTATTAATTATTATTTCTCTTCTCTATTTGAGAACACTACATACCCGCTACACAAATTGTATAAGTACATACATACAATGTTATACACATAACCAGCTATCGCCATTACCTATGTGTTATTTAAGATTTTCACGCATTTCTGCAGTTGACACTTGACACCGGTGTCAGTCGGTCATCTATCTGGACTATTCTACTTTTTTATTTTTTCCTAGCGCTGGAACTTTGTGTACATTGTGTACATAATATATATAGGCACCTCCTACCTACATAAAATATAGCTTCAATATTTTCCATACGTTTCTCTAAAATGGTCAAAAAGTTTTGAAATTTTCATCACATCGATATAGCGCTATCTCGAATGGTATATTTTGTCTTTGGCTTGATTGGCTTTTATTGATTTCTAACAATTTTTGTCATTTTTGGTGGGTAGTTTACGAAAATTCTTCGGAAAATCAAAAAATTATCTTATTAAAGTAGGTATACCAACCAGGACAAATTTGATATGAAAAGAAGATCTTTATAATCATTGATCCAATCGTTATATATATACACTGAAAAAACTAAATAGTTAGGTAGTTTAACAATATTTTTGATATAACCAACAATAATTTATGGTTCTATATGTGACAACATTTAAGTATAGTTAAAAATACTAAATCAGTTTAGTTGTATTAATATAGTTATTTTAACCACACTATTT